>JAPIVC010000538.1:0-62257 GCA_030586385.1 Camponotus fellah | reverse complement strand
ATTGCATGTTAAAAGTTGCACATGTTAAAAAATTGCACGTGTGTTATAACAATAATAATAATACTCCACGGTTTGTATTTAATATTCTCAGCTAATATTTGCTTAATACCGTTGCACGCGTGAAGAAAATATGCTGCGAATTATGTTCTATTCCATTGATCCGATTGATGCGCGAAAAACATTCAAGAGACTTTATCGTTTTAAATTGAATTCTTTCCTTTGTTTTAAATACGATAACCATCATATGAGCAAAATTACCAATATATTTGAGATCGTAAAGCCTTCTGTATAGATTTCGTTATATTTGCACGTGAAAATCTTGTCTGTGTTGCTGTTTGAATAAACATGTAGGAAATAGATAGAAGTATATATTTTTCGAAGGATATGCATCTCTCGCGAGTGCTCGATCGTCAACAACAATTATCCGTTGACAACCTGACAAGAAAATAAATTGAAAGAGCGGGACATAAAACGCAGAGAGAACTTTAGCTGTGTCGCATTTCATTCCGTGAGTTGCGCGGGTTGCGCCTTAAATTCTCGTGAATTTTCGATAAATCTCGCAACGATAGATTTTCCAGTAATCGATGATGCAATTGACAAAAGTGCGATGATTCTTATAAAGTATATTCTGCGCGAGGGAACGGTATTTTTGTAAAAGATCTTGTGTCTTCATTTCTTCCGCTGAATGTGATGAAAAGGTAAAATTTGCACACATATTAGCTCTTACTTTTTTATTTTCTTTTTGCAAACTATACATACATTTTACATTTCATTTCATACTAACATAAAATGTTACATACATACAGTTTGTACGCTCACTTTATATTTCATTTTAATACTAATAATAAAATTTTAAAGTAAACATTTAACAAGTTGTAAATTTAATTATTACATGTGATCGTAGGAGTCTATTCAATACAGCTTGCGAATTATTTTGCGAGCGCGTCTATGAATATCATCAACGAAACTACTCTCATGTCTAGAAAAATGCATATGCGATGGAACGATTTAGATAATGGACAAATGACGAATAAGACAAACAGTAAGATGATATATCTTTATTTTACATCATTTTTAGATAAAATTTGAAATTTATTTGATATGAAATCAGAGAATGAAAAGTTACTTTTTAAAAATAACTAGTTAACTAATCATTACTCGTTATCGAGTTAAAGTAGCTAGTTATCATTATTAATTATTGGTTATTAAAAATAATTACCGTTATAACAATAAAAAATTTTTTAAATAAAATTCTTACTTTTTGTAATTTTTTATTAAAATATTAATAAGAGCAATAAATTTTTTATTTTAAATTTGCAAAACTATAAAAAATTTAGAAGAAAAGTTTTAAAACGTAAAAGCAAATAAATTTTGATTTTTATTAAGTTTATAAATACAGTCTCATACACACACACAAATTTATATTCCTTTTGTACTTAATTTTATATTTACAAATTTTAATATTATAATTTTATATTTGTTCTTAAAATGCATGAAACTACAAGGACCATTATATTTAGATTAATACATAGAATTATCTAAATCACAAAATATATGTTAAAAGATGATGTTAAGAAGAAGGCGATTTTGTCTTTCAAAAATGTAAATAAGAAGAAGTGTAGTGTTTTTTATAAATTTTGATATCATCAATATAATAAAACAATTAAAAAATTCATGGGACTTAAAGAATACTTTTGACATTTGAGTAAATACATGGTGTATTTATTAAAATTCAGGCGATGTATGAAGCTATCACAAAATCATATATCACATATCCACGTGAGTTTTGATTTTAAACACACTGCCTAATAAGTTAATTAATTCTTTAATTAATCAAAATTAATAAAAAACAAATAGAAAGAGTTAAAATTCGAAAAATAAAAATTTCAATAAAATATAAATAAAAATAAATAAAATTGAAATTAAAATAAGTAAAAAGTAAATTAAATCCAAAATAAAAAATCCAATAAAATATAAAATATGACATACCCGTGTGTGTGTGTGTGTGTGTGTGTGTGTGTGTGTAATCGTGAATGTGTACGATTTAAATCGATAACCTAGAATAAATGTATATAGACAAGCCTTCAAACGTGGACGATGACGTGGCAAATCCCAATGTGACGAGTAATAACAAGTCGGTAAACAGTGATCTATACCAAGCTTTGTTTCCGATTTATTATATCAGCAAACTCTCCGGTGTATTTCCAATGAGATTTGTCCGACAGGTGTCTGGCAGGTATCAAGGCCGATTGAGCATCATCGATAGCAGTTACAGGTGACATTGAACCATCAAATCGATTCATATCTTCCAGATGTATAGATAAAAATCAAATTTAACTAAACGTTTATATATATATATGTATATGTATATATATATATATATATATGTGTGTGTATGTATGTGTATATATATGTATATTTGTGTATGTGTATATAGCGATTTATTTGAAAAAATTGTCACCTTGTTTATTTTGTAACTAATTTTTGTAAAATATACAAAAAGGAGCTATTTTTTCCAGGAGAATATCAGTGCGACAAATTCATTCATGTTGCCTTTCATCTTCTTCATCATTGTTGCTCTTCAAAAAGTTTAAATGACAATAAAAATTAAGTGGGTACATCATTTTAAAATTTATTGTGATTTTCTTTACAATCATGTTTGTTTAATTTTTTAATTTGAATATTTTCTGAGAAATCATATTTGACATAATAAAGATGATTCCAAAAATTCTAAATAAATATGTTTTAGAAACTACCTACTAGAGTAGTTATATATTTCTGTATAATTCTTTACCAAATTATTCATATGTTTCAACGAAATTTTATATAACAATTATATATATATATATATATAACAATTTATAAATAACAATATTTTTTAAAATTTTTAATTGTCCCCACACACAATAAAACTATTCTAAAATCTCTCAAAGGTATACATTTAAAAAGTATATTTTCCATGCCCTTCCATGAGCAAGCCATTCTCGGGTAAGATGAGTAGAAGTAACTATTCAGCTACACAAAATTCCTACAAAAATGGATTGGAGAGAAGATGAATAGAAAAAAAACTATCGATTTCTAGAACTAACTCACTTGGATTTTTTTCTGTGAAGACATTTAAAATCTACTGTTTATAAAACCTTACAGAAGAATGCAACGATTTACATCAAATGATTGTATAGAGAAATAGGTATAAGGCTATTCCTTCCAACGGATGTCTTCCAAAATGTTCGTTTAGTTTGAAACTCGGTTTTATTATTACTTAAAAAACAATAAAAAACATTTTTAACATTTGTTATAATAAAATCCCAAAGTAAATAAGTTGTATTCTAAATTTTATTTCAAATTATTTTGTACCTAAAACTTCTAAATACTATTTCTTGGAAAATATCTATTCAAATAAAAAAAACTGTTATATGGAAAAAACTTTTAAAATGATATGCCATTTGATCTTTATTGTCACAGATTTTTTAAGAAAGCTACAGGAATAAAGTTACAGAGATCCTCTGACAGGGATAAAGCGGCATCCCGTTAAATTTATTACATTTATATGTACAGGGTGTTTCGTCAACATACAGCTCAATACGACGGGTTGCCTGCTCATAGAAGTGCAAGATCGATAATGCAGGTAATACAGATCACTCGCGTACATTTTCGACAAAGTATACTAGTTGTCACGTTATCAACACGTAATAAGCTGTTAGAAAAAAAAATTAAATTGCACAGAATAGTGAACTTGTGACATGAATATTTGAAAGTATATATTTAAAAGAATGTTTATAATATTATAATATTATTATTATTATAATATAACTTTTAACATTATATATCAATAATCCTCATCTACATATGATTGCAATAATATTATAATATTATAATATTATTATTATATAACTTTATTAATATTATGTTATTATATTATATTATGTTATTATATAACTTTATTAATACCAATATTATAATATTATTAATATAACTTTTAACATTATATATCAATAATCCTCATCTACATATGATTGCAATAATATTATAATATTATTATTGCAATCATATATATATGAAGATTATTGATATAATATTAAGAGTTATATTAAGTTTAAGTCTTTTTTATTTTTCTTGCGCTGTGAGCAGGCAACCTGTAGGCATAAAAAACATTTTTTTCTTATATTAAAATCGCAAAATAAATAAATTGTATTCTAAATTTTATTTCAAATTATTTTGTATCCAAAACTTCTAAATACTATTTCTTGCAAAATATCTCAAAATCAAAAAAAACTGTTATATAGAAAAAACTTTTAAAATGATATGCCATTTGATCTTTATTGTCACAGATTTTTTAAGAGAGCTACAGGAATAAAGGTACAGAGATTCCCTGACAGGGATAAAGCGGCATCTTGTTGAATTTATTACATTTATATGTATATTCTCCTTGGAAACAAAAACAATCATTTTTGGCATTTTTTGATTAATCGTAAAATAAATAAAATGGAAACTTTCAAATAAATACCATGTATGTATATGTTTATAGAGGAACATTGAAGACTTTGTACTTCAAATAGACAGTAAACAAATAGTTTCCCACTGAAACGTTTAAGAGAGAAGAAGTGAATTATACTAGACTATTAAATACTAGAGCGAATCAAAAAGCAAGATTTCCTGTTTTATTACCATTATTTATCACTTATGCACGAATTAAGTTTATTGTATTAAAATATAAAATGATTATTTTTTTAATATAATTTTTGAAAAAATTGATGAATTTATTTTACTTTAATTGGCACAAATTTGAAACTCTCGGTAAAAATGGTTAACGTTTAAGCCATTCTTGAATGGTATTTCTTTATACATGTTGCAAAGACAATGCTTCAGTATTTTTAAACATCTAAACAAATTGGAAATAACCAAATTCAAGGGTGAATATTCCAATAAAATATTCGAATAAAATGATTACAAGAATTTGATGCAGAGTATGATCTGATATTATCGTAAGAAAAATTCACGAGAAAGAAGTTTTTCTCTCAAAAAAGAAGTTCAGACCTCTTTTTTCGGAAAAATCTCTTTGATACAGAGTACAAAATTTGTTCAAATTCAAAAATCTTCAAACTCGTGTCAAGTTGAAACAAGTGCATCTTCTTGAAAACTATATTGAAACATAATTATTAGCTTTTATTTTAACAGAATAAGACCAATTTGTACATAAATAAAAATGTATTATAAATAATAAAAACAGGGGACCTTATTTTTTTATTCATCCGAATATGAAACAATATATAAAAGTTTGGAGGATATTAAATTACTAAATTAACTTTAATATATCTTTAATATATAAGTAATATCTGTGTAATATGTTACATCAAAATATAATTAAAATAATATATCGCAGTCTATGCTTAATGGCGTGCCTGATAGGCACCCAAATTTGGGGTTTCTGGCGCGATCTCAGACGTGGATGGGAGACTAGCATCCGACTTAAATCACGAAGCGCGCTAATTTTCACCGCAAGCGATGTGTTGGGATTAATGAGTCTCACGGTTGTCTCCATCATCGGTTCAATTATGCACTGGCAACAGGTGCAAACTATCATCGATATATTGATCGATGTAAGTCTCATTTAATTATTTTTATCACAAAGATTATCGCATTCGAATTCATCGATTCATTCGCCTTAAGTGCGATGAAAAGCTGGGAATCCTCTCGCCGAAGAAGCTGCGACGGCACACCATCCTGTTAACGTTTTGCAGCCTCTCCTATTTCATCATTCTCTCATGTCTCGATATCTACTCGTGCAATTACAAGGTGAAGCTAAATAAGAAACTGGACAACAAAGGGCAGTTCAATTATCTTCCTCTGTTGTTTATGTATGTAATTATTATTATGATGGAAGATCAATATGCCATCATCGTGTACAATGTGGGCCAACGGTTCTTTAGAATCAACAAGACTCTTGAAAATATCCTTAAAGGCAGCAAAATCACAAATCAATTCAGAAAGGATCTTGGATTAGGTAGGTTATTCTAAACATCACTAATCATTTTTAAATTTTTAAAATTCTTTTAAAGCGACATACAAATTTCTTAGCCGGCGACTTTCGAGATCGGAAACAATTCATTAGATACATCCGGCAAGAAATGATAGGAAATACTCGAATGTTTCGTAAATCGAAGCTCATGGATTCCATTGTTGCAAATGGTATGATTTTAACATTCACTCTTTAAAAAATCTGATAAAAGCACTAATTACGTTTGTAATAAACAATACAATATGAATAATAGCAAGAAAGAATAAATGTTAAATATATTAGAAAATAACAAATATATATAATTAAAACTGTAGCAAAATCTTTTTTTAGATGGCAGAAGTTTTACGGACAGAATATCTCAACTGATGACAGTACACGCGACACTGTGTGACACAGTGTCACTTATAAATACTGTTTATGGCGTCATTGTACTCGTAATTACAATTACCTGTCTAATGCGTCTGATCCTTTCACCGTACTCTTTGATAATGGAAGATGACGTAAAACGTGAATCGCTATTCACTATAGTGCAAGGATTGTGGTGTATCCTCCACATTTGGACATTACTCGTGATAGTAGAGCCCACATATGCTACTACAATGCAGGTATATGTAATAATTTAATTTAAATAATTAATAAATTAACATTTATATATATATATATATATATATATATATATATATACAGGGTGTATAAAAAGGTCGGAACCCTTGAATTTTCGAAAAATATAAGTTTTTCGTGTTTCAAACAAAAGTTGTAGGGTTTGAAAGTTTATTTACTGGCAAATCATTTTGACCTTAAGATCACTGAAGGCACGGAAGGTTACTATTTAATGGAACACCTATATTGTTGTCTTACTCGTCACATGATAAAGTATTTTTTTAAAATTTTTGAGTTATTAAGTTTGAAAGTTCAATATTTTGACAAATTACAAAAATTCTTACAAAATATTCATTTTCAATAATCTTACCCTAATACTTTTATGCAGAATAATGAGATAAATGATTATAATTTATTGAAAATTTATTTACTTATTTTTTACAATTGTGTATTTTCTTTACGCAGTCAATTTATCTCTTATTCTGTGCATAGGTTGGTAAGATTTTGAAAAATGAATATTTTGTAAGTTTTGTTTTGTCAAATATTGGAACTTTCAAACTTAATAACTCAAAAGTTTTTTAATGAAAATTTTATCATATTTGGAAGCTCGGGGCTCAGAAATATAGGGTTTCATTTAAAAGATGAGGTAACCTTCCGTGACCTGTGACTTCAAGGTCAAAATGTATTGCAAATAGAACTTTTTAAACCTACATTTGCGAACATTGATAAACTTTTTTCTGAAAAGGTCCCACCCTTACCCCTATATATATATATATATATATATATATATCCTCCTTTTAAATCTAAAGTTTATTACATTGACTTTTTGTTTTTTAGTTGATTAAATTTTTAAATAATTCTAGACATAATACATATGTTGATTGTTTGACATTGAAAAGGACAAACGGGAGGAAGAAGTTACGGTTGAAGAACCTTTTTTTTTTATTTTTTGTTTTTTTTACCATGTAAATTTTACATTCTCCAATTATTATGCAATATAATTGATAATTTCTCCCACGTATATATATATATTTTTAGCGTCATTGGTTCTATTGGTTTTATTTTTTACTAGATATTGATAAAAATAAAAACAGATACAAAAAACTCAGAAAGTTTAAAATCATAAATCGTTTCCTATTTTTTGAAAGTAATAATTGGAATGCTTTTTTGTGGATCTGCGGATTAATAATTATTTTATATTGCGATTCCGTCAATTGTACAATTATCTTTAGGGAAGGAAAACAGCGGTTTTGGTAAGCCAATTACAATCCGTGGATCACGACAAAGAAGGTACTAAACAACTAGAAATTTTTTCACTTCAGCTTCTGCACTGTCCTTTGGAGTTTTCGGCGTGCGGGCTCTTCACTTTGGATCGTTCTCTCGTAACCTCAGTAAATAACTTTTATCTTTCCTTTTTGTTGCCAATTTTGGAGGTGAAAAAAATCACAAAATAATATATTTCTAGATTGCTGGTGCAGTCACAACATATCTTGTAATACTCATACAATTCCAAAAAGAGGACGAAACAAAGGGCAATTTCGATAATATATTGAAGAATGCCACTCAAATTCTGAAAAACGCGACGACACTTTACAATATCACAACGAAGATTGGGTCCATAAATTAAGACAAACTATGCTTCTCTTCATTCCTTTTATGTTCTCGAATCTGTAATAATAAAGCTTTTTAAAATTTAATAGATGTCGCTCACGCATTTATTTCTAAAATATCCATGATTGAAAGAATCATCATTTAATAGAAAGATTCATCGTATGTATTATATTGGTTTAAGATATTATAATTTCCATTCCAATATATTTTAATTAGTTTAAACGTTGACAAAAATTTTTGTCACAAAATTTATAATAACAATATAATTATTAACTTTTTTAGCATTGAACTATGAATTTCTTAGTTAGACCTAATCTTAGACACAAATTATGCGAATAAATGTATATAATTTTGTTGCAACCAAAATAAAATATAAGATTATATTACATAATATTTTCTAAATTTTAATTTTAATAAAACAAAAATCTCTCGATTTATAAATATTAATTACTAGATTTAATGTATTGATTTATTAAAAACTGCAAATTTTTATCATGTCCTGATGCTTACTGTTTCTTAATTTTGTTTATTTATTTTACATTCTCTATCATCAAAAATGATAATTTTAATTCTATAAATGAAAATAAATAGCGAAAAACTAATACATTTATTTATTTCTACATACATATAGCATTTAATAAAAACATATGTGCACAATGTAAAGAAAGACTTTTAAGTTATGTCTAATGAATAATTATGTGACTATAAAATGAATATTGACTGCAAAAATAAAAAAAATATGCAATTTATATTTATTTTTATTACAATGTTATATTTATTGAATTACATTAAGAAAACGTTACATAGTCAATATATTATAATATAAAAAAATGCATTCTTTTATATTATATTTAATATTTTATTAGTATAGATTTAATTAATAAAAGAAATAATATATAGATACGCAAAATATATTTTCATAAAAAATGTATGTGTAAAAGAATGATATAAAAGATTTCTGTTTGTATCTATCATCAAAGAAATTTTATATATCTTGTGAAATAAATCACGTTAATGTTTCAAAGAATATAAAATTAGCATAATTTCCCCTTATTAATATTAATAACTTTATAATTAATATTATATATAATATTATATATTATATTATATATTATTATATCTTTATAACATTTGAATATAATATATATAATGTAATATTGTATAATATTATATAATATATTTTGTAATATAATGTTATATAATATTATACCTTTGTAATATATATTATATACATTATTTATGAGCTATATTATCTTTATTATTATAACTTTTATTAATTTTGATATAATCTATTTATCCATGAACAAGATGAAATTTTATCAATTAAATTTACATATGTTGCACGTATTTTTAATATAAGCTTTTTATATTTTTAATATAAGCTTCTTAATGTATTGTAAACATTTTATAAAAACGGATTTTTTATATCTTTTTTTATGTTTCTTTATATCACCTTTATGTAACAGCATTATAGCTTTCAAACATGCAGAATAATGAAATTTTCACTCGTCTTACTTTCTTAAACATTATAATGATCGCATTATAATTTATAAATATACTAGAAAATTAAATTTTAGTCAAAAGTTAGTTAAATATTGTACTCTTCAATATTTTTATCAGTAGATGGTCTTATCAATCTCTATTCATAAGTGCTTTTGTACCATTGATGATAATGTTTATATATCTGCTTTTGTATCATTGATGATAATGTTCATATTTCTGTAAATAAATAAGAAGTAAAAAAAAAGCAATTTATATCTTTATATTATATTTACTATATAATATATGCTGTTTTATATTTTTATTAAGATATTTTAGTATTTTTACAATTATATAATTTAAATTAGAATAATTTCTGTTTAATGAATAAAATTGCTGTATCATGACATACAAAATATCTCAATCATCCTTAGTCTAAAAAGATTATTTTTTAATTTGAATTTGATATAAATTTGTTTTAGTAAAAGTACCAAAAAAATATGCGTTTATTAATTTATATCTTTATTGTACATCTTTATGATCAAGTCTTATATTTATTATTATTAATTAATAATAATGATTTCAAATAATACAATAATCATATGTTCCTTTTAATAATTAAGTTTAATTTTAAGTTTACTTTTATATAAAAGCAAATTTTAAATCAGTTTAGAGAGAGAAATGTGATTATTATTTGTATAATTTATTTTGAAAGGAATTTTCTTAATCATTTACAATTCGGATGTAATTATTAGCTATTAGCTAATTGACTAATCGCTATTTCAATTATTTTTCTTTGAAGAAAAAAATTAATTCCCAAATTTGTCAGATAATTTATTGTTAAAATTAGATTTATTAACTTCAATTCTTCATCTTTTCAACTTCGTGAATATACTTTTAATAGGTGAAAATCTCCGAATGCAAAAATTAATTAGTTAATAGAATGTACTCTTACCTATTACTCAAGTCAACTATTTGATGCACTGTCATATAAATAAGACAAAGAAATAAACCTAGGATGACGATTTGTACGATAAAGGGAATCAGGACATCTAATTGAGTCCGGACTTCTAATACCACTGAATAAACTATTAGTTCAATTATGCAGTTTATATATATCCAAATTATTATCTTAAATAAATTGTCGGGAACTGTTAGAAGCATCTGAAACAATTTATTCTTTGTAATATTATTATATTGATATCATATAAGCACATTTAATGATAAAATAATAATTCTGTAAATAAATTATTTTAATATTATTTAATTAAAATCATCAAACGTAGAAATTGTAAAACTTCAAAGAAATTGTTTTATCATTTTATTTGTTTTTTGATATACTCGTATTTATTTTACGCTGTAATTTATTTATTGAATTGTTATGATTACAACTATAAATCATTCCGTTTAAGTTTTAAATATTTTTGATTTTATCATCAAACATTTCTTCACTTTATAATTATTATAGACAGTCTGCCCTTCAAAATATGTCACAAGTTTAAACTTCATTTAAAAATATCAAAAAATATAAACTGATCATATAAATAACTGACATATAAATAATATAATTTATTCTGCCAACTTTATCATTATTGTAATGTTTACATATAAATTTTGATTTTACAATTTTACGTTTGTCTTAAATTTAATATCTGCTTATTATTTTGTGAAATTATCTTTTTAGTTGTAAAATCTATATATAAATATTTATATATATATATATACATATTAAAATAAAATTTTTTATTTTCTTAAAAGCTAGCTCGCTATTCTACAATTTTTAACGGTTATAAAGATCTTGTGACCCTTTAATAATGATTTGGGCCGTACTTCAATTGATAGCGAGCAACATGAGCAATGAAGTATGTCTCTTTTATTTGCTATCTCCTTCAACGTGTATACATATCTTTCTTGTGTCACTCTATCATAAACGGATTTAGATACATAATATATTTAAATAATAATGATAAGTTAAATAATAATGATGAATTTATATAATATATATCCAATCTTTTAAAAAATAAATTATATTGTTATGTTGTTATGTGTGTTGTGTTTTTGTTGTGTGTTGTTACACATAAATTATAATACAATACACAACGCGATTTAAAATTTTCATTCTGCAATTATTTTAAAGAAAATTTATTAAACTCCGATTATTTTTATAAAAATAAAACTGCGTACCTTTTTGACAATGCCAACATAATGGCGATCTTGGTGCGGTCCATTCACCTTCCATGGAAAGAATTTCATCCATTTTTAATTGTATTCTTAATTTATTGAGCAATAAACTGTTAGAGTTTTTGTTATAGAACGTTGTACGTTTTGATTTAACTTTCCCACGTTTGTCCTGTATGTTTTTTTGATACTTAGTTTGATATGTTGTGTTTTTTACTTTTTTTTTGACAACACGTCGCTGAAAATTTTAAGCCTTGGTTAGAACGGAGACACTCCTTCCTCGTTTCTTTTAAAAAAAAAAAAAGCAGACGTAGCTAGTTAATTAACGCGTTGGTGGCGCCTTGTTGTTATCGCAGAATTTGTCTTCTCGATCTTTGTGGGTTCTGGTATTTATTTTACGCTGTAATTTATTTATTGAATTGTTATGATTACAACTATAAATCATTCCGTTTAAGTTTTAAATATTTTTGATTTTATCATCAAACATTTCTTCACTTTATAATTATTATAGACAGTCTGCCCTTCAAAATATGTCACAAGTTTAAAATCTTCATTTAAAAATATCAAAAAATGATAAACTGATCATGTAAATAACTGACATATAAATAATATAATGTTAGTTCTGTTACCAAGCTTTATCATTATTGTGGCATATATTTACATATGAATTTTGATTTTTACGATTTTACGTTTGTCTTAAATTTAATATCTGCTTATTATTTTGTGAAATTATCTTTTTTAAGTTGTAAAATCTATATATATATATATATATATATATACATTAAAATAAAATTTTTATTTTCTAAAAGCTAGCTCGCTATTTTCTACAATTTTTTAACGGTTATAAGATCTTGTGTGACGTTACCTTTAATAATGATTTGGGCCGTACTTCTAATGGATATATAGCGAGCAACATGAGCAATGAAGTATGTCTCTTTTATTTGCTATCTCCTTCAACGTGTATACATATCTTTCTTGTGTGCACATCTATCATAAACCGATTTAGATACATAATATATTTAAATAATAATGATAAGTTAAATAATAATGATGAATTTATATAATATATATATTCAATCTTTTTAAAAAATAAATTATATTTTTATGTGTGTTATGTATATATGTGTGTGTGTAACACATAAAAAAGTTTATAATACAATACACAACGCTGATTTAAAAAATTTTCATTCCGCCATTATTTTAAAGAAAATTTATTAAACTCCGATTATTTTATAAAAATAAAACTGCGTACCTTTTTTATAATGCCAACATGATGACGATCTTGGTGCGATCCATGGAAAGAAATTCATCCATTTTTAATTGTATTCTTAATTTATTGAGCAATAAACTGTTAAGTTTTTGTTATAATAACGGATTAATACGTCTTATGAATTTAACTCTCCACGTCTTGTCACTGTATGATTAATTTCTTGATACTGCTAACTTTGATACTGTTCTGATGATTTATTTACATTTATTATTTTGACAACAGTCGCTGAAAATATTTAAGACCTTGAGAGTTTAAGAACGAGAGACACTTTTCCTTCTAACTGTTCTTTAAAAAAAAAAAAACAAAGACTGAAGTAAGCTAAGATTCAAATTAAACGACGTTGGTAAAAGCAGTCATTAGTTGTATATCGACAAAAAATTATGTCGATTCTCGAAATCTTATAGTAGAAGGATTTCAATGATGTGCTTTGTAATGTTCTAGTTGAAATAAAAAAAGAGTTTTTTTGTGTAATTATATGTCAATGTATATTTTCCTTTTGTATAGCACAGAAGATAACAATTACTATTGTATTACATTACATTTGTTGTCGTTCCGAACATAGAGAATGATAATGACGATGATTATAACAATGATAATGATGATGATAATGACGAATAATAATTATAGAAAAAACGAAGTACTAGATAGATTTTAATACAAATGTATCTCTTAAGCATCCAGTTGCACTATTCGAATCTATATTTTTTTCTTTTTAATAAATTTCGGCAAATTAAACTCTCTTCATCAAAATCAATAAAAGATGTTAAATTGTTTTCTTGATATAATTCATTTACACTTGATTTGTATTATGTGATTGTGACGTGTAAATACAGTTGAAATTCTTCGCAGAAAATTATAATTAATGGTCATTTAATATTAAATTTAATATTAAATTTGCAAATATATTATACATGATCTGAAATTATTCTAAAAAATCCTAAAAATGTTCATTACATTAATTCCAAATCGTTCAAATTATAAAATAAAAATTTTAGAAAAATATTTACATCATTATTTTGCCGATAAAACTTTTCATAGATTCGAAAGTGTTTGTCGCAACGAGATTGCATGCAGAATTCGCATTATTATTGAAGAGAGAAAAAAACAAATCAATAATAATAATTAGCTGATTGCGCATTAAAAATCAATGTGAGCGCATTTTACATTCTTTTTGTTTTTTGTAATTCTTGAAAACGCTAGTTTTACAGTCTGAAAATGTTTCTCTTTCGCAGCAAACGTTTGCAAAACTTACTTAAAATTCTGTACATTACTGAAATTGCTCGCTTTGTAATTATCAATGTAAACTCAATTAATATCGACAGGTACGATGCTGATATATCTCAGTATATAGGATATAATGTGTTTAAAATAAATACGGATCATCTATGTGTTTTTTTTTTTTTTACCGTGCAATGATTGCGCGACAGAGCATATCTTAATTAAGATTACAATTATTCTCTTGCAAGGTGTTTTGCAAATGTGTTCAGGATATACTCCTTGCATAAAGTGATTTCATTTGCGACGAGTGCACAATTTACAAATTGTACATGGAAATTAATTTTCGTCAAAGAAATTCCCATTATTGAATTTCTCATCATTGCAATGCATTCGATACAATCTCATGCGAGATTTACGAATGCTATTGGAAGATATGAACTAAACTCTGATAATAAAAAAAATATTCTCTAAAATAGCGCAAATTGTTACTTGATATATTTACATCATTCTTGAGATTTAAGGCTAGCGCAAGAACTGCTCTTGGCGCAAACGAAAATATAAAAACACGAAAAATATACACGGTACTGGCCAATAGTTTGAGTGGTTTTTTTGTTTTTATTTCACAATAGATGATACTAAAATAAAAGATATACATTGACTATAAATTTTTATTCATCTCACAAAGCATATGCATTTTAAATTGTATACGTGTGTGTGCGTGTGTGTGTGTGAAATACAATTGTCTATTTTAAATCAATATATCGAGGAAATTTATACATATATTCATTAATAATAACATCGGTAAAATAATTTGTTAACATCATTCAATCTCTCTCTCTCTCTCTTTCTCTTTCTCATATCTCTTTAAAATTTAAAATTTCTTATTTTAATATTTTATTGTTTCAACTCTATCTCTAATTTAAAAAGAATATCTCTTTGCAAATTCTTTACATAGTTAAATGGTTATTTTTTACTTATCATATATTGTCTTCTTTTTTGATGAAAGAATATTCATAAAATGATTTTTTAATTTCAAATTTAATTTTTGAAAAAATACTCAAATTATTGACCGATAACGTATATATACCACAAGTAAATATATAATAAGCTATAAAAGCCTTAATTATACTCGGCGATAGGTTGCTCGGTAAATTCAGAGGAGAAAGTGAAATAAATCAGCAACCGAGGCATAATGTCTTATAACGTAAGAAAAAAATCACAGTTTTATTTAAGTCTAAATTTGTATGTATATATATATATATGTATAAGCGGTATTAAATAGTTGTATACTATTTACAATCTCTCGGAAGGCCTCGGGGCGACCTATCGAGCCACACGACACGCTCTAATAATTAATCAATTAATAAGTGTATTCTTTCTCTCGTTCGCGAGAGCACCTAATTCTATCTACGAATTAGGGAAAGAATATTAGCTAATAATATATAACACTTATATAAAATGACGTGCACGCGCCCGCACTTGTGAGTACAATATATTTTGATCCGGTACTTTGACATGGGTAAGGTATTTGCTCTCTGCAATAGTAAGGTAAAAGACAAAATAATAATAAAAAGGTGAAAATATTCTAATTTGATTTGAGGTAAAAGACAAAATAATAATAAAAGGTGAAAATATTCTGATAATTTGATGATTAATACATCTATATTGCATCCTTTTTCTTTTTTTTTTTACAAAAATACAGAAATTCTGTCTACATCTTTCTTTCCTCTTGTCTTTATTATTTATCTTCATTATTAATCTGCAAATAAATCGTTAATAATCGTTAACAATCAAATAATAAACTTTGATTCGATAAAATTTTATAACAAGATTTTTTTAGCAAAAAAAAATAGTCGCTAAATGATAAAAAAAGCACATAATTTTTATACAATCTCTATATAAGTAACATGTATTGTCTAAAGATTTTTATCGAACCAATTTATATTTTGCGAAAATTAATTATTTTCGATTTTCCAATCGTTGCTTAAAACTCAACTAATGTCTTTTACCTTGTCTATTACTACGTTATTAGCGCGATAATCGCTAACAAACACATGCGCAATCCCGTGAGATGCGGAGAAAAAGGGTTTCGCTTTGATTAAATGTACATATAATATATGCATACAATGCTCGCGAGAATATCTCGCATATGTATAAAAGTTTGTTTCTCTCTTCTAGTATCTCGCTATCAGAGTAAAGAGTCTTTCCTACATGTGAGGACAGCCTTTCTGCCGATAATGATATTCTTATTTTGCACGATAAATATCGCGAGAACTGTTAGATTCTCGGATCAATTCGCGATCATATATATTTGCAAGAAATAATACGATCATCATATACGATATCAGAGATTCAAATTCTGAGAACGAATTATGCCGGCGATTGTGAAAAAATGGCCGAAATAAAAAATATTTTTCTTTATTATTTCTCATTAATTTGTATTTTAAATTCATATACAATCATCAAATTTCACCATTAGAGAAGAGATTATGGTGAAGGTAAATATGTCAGATATATATATATATTTTTTTTTTTGTTAAATCATTAAATTTATTCTTCAATAAAGATGTATTTTTTGTTTTAAAATTACTTTCATAATCATGAACACAATTCTGTATTTATAAAAGGACCCAAATTTTAAATCTCAAAAAAATCTCATTTTTATAATACAAATTACTTTTCTCTTAAACATATAAAGGATTTTAGATTTTTATATGAAAATAATACTTGTTTTTGCGCTTCTACAGGAAATTCTGTATAAGCTTTTAATCGCAGAGACAGAAAGAATGTTATTCTTAATAACGATAAAACTTGATAAGCGAAGTTTTTGAAAAAAATGTCGCTCACCATTAAATGTGCCATTAATGTGTACAGTTGTAAACACGAATGGAGAAATAAAGATCGCGAACCAACGACTTATTAATGTTAGATATGAATCGTTTTTTTTTTTACAGAATGTATATATATACAGGGTGGCCTCGAACGTTTCAGCCAGACTTTGAGATCTTAAAGGAAATTTAATTCTGAACAAAAAAATTTCCTACAAACATGGATCAAAAAATGCTTCCTTAAGAAGTTATCGCTTCTTAAAACCTCTGTTGAAGGAAGATCAAAAGGTGAAAAAAAAATGAAACTAAATAAATTTCTTGAAAAAAAAAAAAAAAAATAAATAAAAAACGATAAAAATAAAAAATAAAAATCTTTTTCTTTTATGAAAATAAAATAAAAGTTAAAAAAAATTATTTTATTTTCATAAAAGAAAAAAACAAAAAAGAAAAATTTTTTTCTTTTATGAAAATAAAATAAAAGTTAAAAAAAATTATTTTATTTTCATAAAAGAAAAAGATTTTTATTTTTTATTTTTATCATTTTTTTTCAAGAAATTTATTTAGTTTCATTTTCTTTTTATTTCATTTTTTTTCACCTTTTTTGCTCTTCCTTCATCGGAGATTTTTGAACGATAACTTCTTAAGGAAGCATTTTTCGATCCATGTTTATAGGAAATTTTTTCTTCAGAATTAAATTTCCTATAAGATCTCTGGCTGGAACGTTCGGGGCCACCCTGTATATATATAATATTCTGACAGCCTCAATATTATATATACGTGAGCATTATTCTCGCTGCTCCTCTAAATGCTCGATATACACTCTCTTTCGCGTTATTAACGACTGCCTCTCTTTCTTTCTTAAAACTTTAACCCGCTTTTTAAAACTTTGTCCCTAACACACGACTGTATGCCTTACACACATATATACATCATTCGAATAAAATTAACAAGACATCATGAATATGATTTGCATGACTTGTTCTCTTTTATCAACATCTCTACCTTTGACGGATATAATTGATACGTTTCTACATACATGTTCATCATACCAATTATCTAATTATATGTACATATAAAATTATTGATCGAGTATCCAAAGTATTGTTCGCTCCCATGGAGCTGTGTTTGTGTGTATGTATCCGTGTTTGTCAACGCTAAAAGAGCCAATTCTTTTAACTAAGATATTTTATATCGCTCGAGAGTGCACAAGATGAACGATGAGAGAAATATAAAATTCTATGGAGCAACCGAGATCAATTCTCCGGTTGAGAATCGCGAGGGTCGGACTCTTCTAGTATTCATTACCACTTGAAAATTATTCATATTAGTTGTACCAGCACAGAAAACGAAAATTTCGTGCAATGGACGATTGCACAAAAGCGAGAACACAGCGGCCTTCGAGGACAGATGCTCGTTAAAAGTTTTACTGAGCTCTGATGAAGGAAAATCAAAAGGTGAAAAGAAAATGAAATTAAATAAATTTCTTGAAAAAAACGATAAAAATAAAAAATAAAAATTTTTTTCTTGAAAAAAACGATAAAAATCTTTTTCTTTTATGAAAATAAAATAAAAGTTAGTTAAAAAAAATTGTTTTATTTTCAAAAAAGAGAAAGATTTTTATTTTTTATTTTTTTCAAGAAATTTATTTAGTTTCGTTTTCTTTTTATTTCATTTTTATCTTTTGCTCTTCCTTCATCAGCTCTTCTTTTTTATCATTTTTATACATATATAGCGCATATAGGTTTTCGCAGGAGCCGCTCTTGGGGAATAATAGTTAATTCTTGAGTGGACAATAACACTTAGTTACTCTCGTTCGAAGTAGCTTCCGTTATTGAGATTAAATGGAGACTAAAACTCTTGAATGTACATCTAATCGAGTTCAAACGAATTCCTGTGTTAGATTACCTTGACTTAGAGATAATGAATACATACGACGCGTAATGAGATCTCCATTTTCTTATTATTGATAATTTTTCTTTTTTTTTTGTCGATAATTCCTCTTTCTTACACTCTTATAGAAGCACATCTATCTATTATTATTATCATAATCGCTCGTTAACGCTCTACATTTTATCGTTAACTAACTAATTATTACAGCGCTGCTGCTAGTGCTACTAGTGTTACACGATTGTTAGCGTCTCGTTACTATCGATATTATATTAATTATTAATTACTAGTATCGCCAATAATCAATCGTAATCTCATTGGCGATATATATTGTTAATCTTATTATTGTTATCGTTATTATTTTAACTATTAATATTTATTGTTGCAGTTGCTGTTGTTCTTGTTGTTGCTATTATTGCGAGCATGTTTTTATTTTTTTTTTTGTTCTCAGTGGGTTACAGACTGCGTGTAACTTCCTTGGTCCTGGTCCCAGTTCCTGCTACTTGTCTGCTTGTGTTCGCAATGACGATCGAAAAGGATGACTGTGTCCTTACATGTAGTGAGGGTACATTCAATCAATGAACATATCATTATCATCGGATCGTACACATCGTCGAACATGACTGGAACTGAAAATCTAAAATTCTACAAATGTACAGAACTAAAACACTGGAAGACTTTACAACGCCAAGAGTATTATTTGTAAGTTTTAAGAGATCACACCATCGTGTACAGTGTTTGCTGGCATAGATAATTATCTAGATAAAGAAATGGATCATCTTTATCTTTAACCAGATGAAGAAATACAAAGTATCTTTATCTTTATCTTAGATGAAAAATATATGTCATCTTATCTAAAAATTGTCTAAGGTGATGTTTTCATTATGCAAAAAAAGTTTTCCAGGCAAGCTTCTGAAAATCTATCTGAAATATCTAAAATATATTTTTTATATCATTATTATTAATATATTATAAATATATTATAAAGATAAATTAATAAATAAATATTTATCATATCATTTATATATCTTTTTGTTATTATTTAAATATTCTTTAGGAAAAGAGAAAAAATATGTGTTTATGATTTTATAATCTGCGTCACATTTTTTACAAATATTTATAGTCTTTTAAAATAAACAAAAATATCTAGATAATTATCTAGATTATCGCAATAATCATCTCATCTTTCATTTAGATTAAATAAAAGCAAAATCATCTTTATCTCATCTAAGATAAATTTACAGATTTTTATCTTTATCTAGATAATTTTAAAATTATCTACAGCAAACACTGATCGTGTAATTAGGGATACCATCTCTAGGAGCCCTAAAATCATAAGACTGTGTATATATACATTCTTTCTCTGTACATATTCTTCATACATCATGTGGACATCGATTTTATGTTAACAATAGTTGAGAACCGAAAAGGCGAATAAGCTATAATATTTAGAACACTGCGAGGATCGATGGTAAATCGACGGTAATTCATGAGAAATTATGATCATTGTGATCCTGTTCATCCGGATGTAAATCCAAATTGTTAACGTTCGTTAATTTTTTAAATAATACATCTCAAATTCCTTTAATGTTGGATTCGATTAAAAATGATAAAAAAAAAAAAATTAATATCTCTGTACTGATTCCATTATTTGCTTCAGCATACATTTTAGCGCAACAGAGTATTTTACCTGAGATACACGAATGAATCGTTTTTTATATGTATAAAAAAAGAAGACATTATAATACGCATACTTATTTCTCTTATATCGAGGGTTTTTCAAAAGGATTGAGTAGAAAACATTTGATCCTTTGTCTACTTCCTCATTTCATTAGATATTTTTTTTTAGGACGTCCCGGTGATCAAATCAATTGTGTCTTGAAAAAACAGTGACGTCTATTATCGTGCAAAATATTTCCTTTCAGACAGAGCGTCGAAGCTTGTAGCCGATATACGCAATTATGTGACACAAGGCAGTGATTATAGCACGTGTGATAGTTTCTATTTTCTCATCTAGTTAAATTGTACCCGCGATAGTCTGGCTTAACTAAATCTGCGTTTAGCGATTAATCCCTTTTTAAATATCGTTTAAGATAATTCTCTACTTTCGTGATATACAAGGTGGCCCAGCCAGACTTCGAGATCTTATGGGAAATTTAATTCTGAGCAAAAAATTTCCTATAAACATGGCTCGAAAAATGCTTCCTTAAGAAGTTATCGTTCAAAAATCTCTGATGAAGGAAGAGGTGAAAAGAAAATGAAATAAAAAGAAAATGAAACTAAATAAATTTCTTGAAAAACGTCTTTATTCATTTTCTACTATTACGCGCTGTTACTAAAATATTAGTTAAAAAAAATTATTTTATTTTCATAAAAGAAAAGGATTTTTATTTTTTATTTTTATCGTTTCTTTCAAGAAATTTATTTAGTTTCATTAAATTTATTTAGTTTCATTAAATTAAATTTCCTATAAGAATTAAATTTCCTACAAGATCTCAAAGTCTGGCTGGAACGTTCGGAGCCACCCTGTATAAATTTAGAACGATCATGCGCGAAACGAGTTGGATCCAGTCAGATAAACTCGATAAATTCGCAAAAATACGTCAAAAAGTCTTAAAAAGATGTATAGATACGACTTGACATTATTATTATTTTATGTGTACCATCTAGTACACATAATTACATATTATTAGCGCGAAAGATAGAGGAAAAAATATCTATATATGAATTGCGTGTGGAATATAAAATTTATAAATATATAAAAATATATTATAAATATATAAGAAAAATAAGGAGTTTGTATAAAGCCAATAGGAGAAATTTGTGAGAAGCGGATTCATCTCGTTTTGCTCGTCATCGCTCGTGAGGTCGAAAGGAAAAAATGCAAAATTAATTAGAATTGTGTGTTAAATAACGCTAAACTGCGATTAGCTCCGAAAGCTTTTGCAAACGTTAACAATCTCCGCGTCATGTTAATGCTCGTGTATTCGTCCGAAATAAGGGCTCACATTTGTCAATGATAATTAATGTTCGTTCAATTAACGCCATCATTGAAATAAATCGTAGAATTAGCTAGGAACCTACAAACGGCTATCTTACATGTCTGAGAAGTATCTCTAGTTAATTACGAATGCCTTCGCTTGCAAATAGAATCATTTCAACGGATGCCGCTGACGGTGATGAGATCTAGTCATAATGTACACAATACTGTCGTCCTTTTAATGGACACGGTCGTAGAAAGTTTATCGAATGTACAAAGCGTCTTTTCTCTTTCTCTCTCTCTCTGTCTTTCCTCCTTGGCAATTTCAGAAACAATCCCTTGCAAATACTGTCGTGGAATCTCTCGTGCAGCAAATCCAATAGATTCCAAGCATTGTTTTCTATCATGTGTCTCGGTCACATATATATAATATGCTCACACGCTCTTATATTCTTTCTTTCAACGCGGCTTTGTCTGAAACCACATTTACACAATGTTCTGTATAATGAACACATATAGAGTGTATCGTGTATGTGTCGTGTATACAAGGGTCGTTCAATAAGTAAGGTGAAAAAGCAATAAGATCAGCTTCTTTTCTCGCAAAATTCATTTTTCTTCTTCGACATAGTCTTCTTGGGGCTCTACACACTTGGTCCAGCGGTGTTCCAATTTTTTGATCCCCTCGGAAAAGTAGGAAGACTCAAGGCCTTGAAAATATTCATCTATTCAGCGGCTATTGAGCTTCTCATCTGATGAACATCTCTTTCCCCCGAGCCAGATCTTGAGGTTTGGGAATAAGAAGAAATCGCAATATACAATATAAATTATGTCGAAAAATAAAAAAGAAGCGATTTTGCGGAAAGAAGCTGATTTTATTGCTTTTCTACTTACTTATTGAACGATCCTCGTATACAGGGTGTTCCATTTTAATCGATCACCCTGAATAACTTTTTTAATTTTGATTGTAGAAAAAAATGTTTCAGACAAAAGTTGTATGGTTTTAAAAGGCACATAAGACGATGTCATTAGTTTGACCTTGAAGAGTCACCTGAAGGTCACGTGAAGATCACTTCCAATTTTTTAAATGGGACACCCTATGTGTTTTTACATATTTGTAGTCATCTCGAGAGCTTTCCAAAACACTATAATTAAGTTAGTTTTCATTAAGTACTTTCCGAATTATGAGGCTTGAAATCATTTCTTAACTTTACATAAACCATAAAATATCTTGTAAAATATTCATTTTTCGATTATCTTATCTTAATACTTTTAGGTACAAAATAATGAAAGAAATCAATTGGTGTAGAAAACACAGTTATTTTTAAGAAAAAATATATAATTGTTAATTGCAAATTACATATTTTTTCTTCGAAACAACTATGTGTTTTCTTTACACCAATTATTCCTTTCATTATTTTGTACATAAAAGTATTAAGGTAAGATAATCGAAAAATGGATATTTTACAAGATACTTTACGGTTTATGTAAAATTAAGAAATGATTTCAAGCCTCGTAACTCGGAAAGCACTCGATAGAAAAATACTTTATTACAGTGTTTTGGAAAGCTCTCGAGACGAGCTACAAGAATACGTAAAAAGCACATAGGGTGTCCCATTTAAAAAGTTGGAGGTGACCCTCACGTGGCCTTCAGGTGACTCTTCAAGATCAAACTAATGGCACCGTCTTACGCGTCCCTTGAAACCATACAACTTTCGTCCGAAACATTTTTTTCTACAATCAAAATTAAAAAAGTTATTCAGGGTAATCCATTAAAATGGAACGCTCTGTATATTTACATAGTTTATTATGCGTCTGTCGGAGAGAGAGTGCGTGTTTAGTAAGTGCATCCTTATCCTACGAACGATCATTTCGCGCTAATCTAGTATCTATCTCGAGTCCGCCGTCTTGTTACTGACCTCTTCCTCGGCTTGGGCGGCGCTCGCCGGAAGCGGTTGCTGATGCGCCTGCGGAGGAGCGACTCCACTCGTCGCCGACGTGACCCCTCCGTGAGACGGGGGTACCACCGTCTGTTTACCATACTTGACGGTGTCCTGCTGCGGCCCGCTCTGCGGCTGCATCGACTCCGGTCTTCTGAGGTAAGCGGCCGCCTCCTTCTTCGGCGGTACCACGGGCTTATTCGGCGGCACCGGGGGTGGCACGCCGCGCGAGATCGGCGGCTTTTTCGCCGGCAGTAAACCACCACCACCGGCGACGACGGGTGGTGCTTGAACAGCGGGGCTGACGGCGGGACTCGCAGCAGACTGGCCGACGTGAAAGCCGAGCTTCCCCGCTGCTTGCGACGACGTGATAAGCTTAGCCGCAGCGGTACTAACGGGAGCAGGTACAACCGGTTGTCGCTTGTCTACGGCCTGAGGAATTACAATACAACCATGACCGATTTTCAGAGCTTCGGACGGAGATCTCGACCGAACTCCGCTTGACAATCAGGAGCGAATATACCAGGTGGAAAATCATAGAGAGAGGGATGAGGGGGATGGAAGAAAAAGAACCATACCAGAGAATCTAATCCAAAGCAGAGAAAGAGAGAGAGAGAGAGAGAGACTCGGTGAAAAATAAGGGCGAATATATCTACGAGAAAAATGATCAAGACTCAAGGAGAGAGAGACGCCGTTGTTATTAAGCGACAAACGATTCGCAGCTCGGTGAGGCTGAAATCAAAATTGCGTCTACTCCCATTTGGATGCTGTTAATAAGAGTATACAGGGTGGTTCCGAACGTTCCAGCCAGACTTTGGGATCTTATAGGAAATTTAATTCTGAAGAAAAAATTTCCTATAAACATGGGTCGAAAAATGCTTCCTTAAGAAGTTATCGCTCAAAAAAAAAATGAAACTAAATAAATTTCTTGAAAAAAACGAAAATAAAATAAAATAAAAATAAAAAATAAAAATAAAATAAAAAATAAAATAAAAATAAAAAATAAAAATCTTTCTTTTATGAAAATAAAATAATTTTTTTTAACTAACTTTTATTTTATTTTCATAAAAAAAAAAAAAAGATTTTTATTTTTTATTTTATTTTCATAAAAGAAAAAAGATTTTTATTTTTTATTTTATTTTTTATTTTATTTTTATTTTTACTTTATTTTTTTTCTATTTTTATCATTTTTTTCAAGAAATTTATTTCGTTTCATTTTCTTTTCATTTCATGTTCTTTTCACTTTTTGCTCTTCCTTCATCAGAGGTTTTTGAGCGATAACTTCTTAAGGAAGCATTTTTTCGACTCATGTTTATAGGAAATTTTTTGTTCAATTTGTTGAATTAAATTTCCCATAAGATCTCAAAGCCTGGCTGGAACGTTCGGGACCACCCTGTATATATATAATATTGCGAAGATACAGGAACACTTTTCCTTTGCATTTGCTATATTTCATAAATCACCAGGAGATGAGACGTACCTTGAACGCAGTCTGAATTACGTTAACCGAGGAATAGATTAGTAAAATATATACTAGATCTTCGGACAGACTAATGTAAGATGCAGAAAGACTAATGTGAGAGATAAGTTCCTCAGTTCCCGTAGAGAGACTGCGTGCATATAATATAAGAAATATATATATATAATATATAATAATATTATGATATATAAACAGTTCCAGCTTGACTGAATATATATATTTACCTGTTTATTAAAATATATTGCAAACCAACTAATCTGACAATAGTACAGTACGCATCAAATATCGCATAACGAAGCTATATATAATTTAGTAGTAGCGATTGTGTGTGCGGAATAGCAATTAGGATGTCAAGCGTGGACAATTTTTTGGCTCAGAAATAAAGCTCGGAAAACTGAGTTGCATACAACTTTGTTTAATTAGGAATCGATCAATATACACATGTGAAATGTGATAATAATAATATAATAATAATAATAATAATAATATAATAATAATAATAATAATAATAATAATAATAATAATAATAATATAATAATAATAATAATCTTATATGTACACAAAATTAAAAGTATCGTAATAAAATATAACTCTACCGATAATGTGCTAAATTTATAAATCAGAAGTGTGCAGATATCGTGACTGTGTGTCATGAATACAAATCGTGAACAAATACACGTAATATAATAAAGCAGGCTTTCTCAAAATAAAATTTGCCTTTGGATATTTTTATAGTTTTTTATCCCTTAATTTTACTTGTCTAGAAATTTAACGGTTCTTAAATTTTAGTGCAGCATTTGATACGAATGACAGAAGTAGAGGAAAAATAAATAAACCAAATAGAAATCTTGTGCATTATAAATAAAGATGATTACATGAAGCCAAGTACGGTGTTATTTAAGAAACAAATGCAAAAATTGTTTCAAATTAAAAATTATTTGTTTAACTTATATATTTAGCTAATATATATATATATATGTGTATATCAGAATGTTTCTGTGCTGTGTTATATAAATATCGTCATACGATTATAAAAACAATCTGCATTATTAGTCAAATGCTATAACTGCAAAAATATGTAATAATTTGGCTACCAAAACACATCTGCCTTGTTATCAGAAAAATTAATAAATATATAATGTATATATATTACACCTGCATTCTTTTAAATTAAAAAGCTACGAGTCATACGATTTGATAAACACATTAATTTATTGCAATAAATATGTGACTAAGGTGCGATATATTTATAATTTAAAAGTATGTAAATATTGTAAAATATATATAAGACTAGAGGGAAACTTATAAAGTGCTTGTGTGATAAAACATTAATGATAACAAATGCATATTTCTATTATAAAATTCTATTAGTGTGTAATATATATTTATATGTATATTACTCATTAGATAATTTTTTTCTTTTTTATTTTCTTTGCAAATTGCAACATCAAAAATTGAAAACAATTCGAAATTAAGATAAAAAATACAATTGAAAATGCAATTTATATATACATTTCATTAATCATTCATCAAATAAGCTTTAATGTCTATCAGCTTTAATGTGTATATCAATAGTACACTGCACATTATCTTTGTATAAAATTTAAATTTCATATATTTATTATAAAGAGCCTACTTATATTATTAATTACAGTCTTTCTAATAATATGCATATAAAGTTTCATATTATTTAAGAGAAGACAGAAACATCTTACCTTCCTTAGTAATTTATAATCTATTTAACGTAATTTGTTATTTTTTTACAATTTATTTTTAAATAATATCTATGACTCTCGATTTTATATCAATATCAATATCAAATTAAAACTAATCCCTATTCTTCAACACACAATACTGACTAAATAGCTGATTTCTATTTCAGTGCTAACTAAATTTTTCTAGTGTTATAAACATAAATTATTTATAAATTATCTCTGATTTATATTTCAGTGCTAAATAAATTTTTTTTTTTTGCTCTCCCTTTCAAGAAAAATATTAGCATAGAGAGCGATACTTTTTAACGTTCGATATAAAAATATCTGTTGTGACACTTTGTATGTATAAATAGGCTCTGTATAATCTTTAGATTAACGTCGAGTGTGTAGGGAAATGTGGATAGATTACCTGTGTATCTGGAGGAGCTGTAGACTCTCCACCTACAGATGTTAAATTAGGCGTATAGGCGACCCCACGAAGTGCCTGTCCAGGTGTTACTGATCTAGCAATCCCAGTGGCTAAAAAAACACAATGATTAATTATACATTCTCTTATAATTTAATTCTTGGGGATAAGTTTGTGATAAAATTGTTACATAACTCATCAGTTTAGAAATTTATGTACATATATATATGCATACAATTATGTAAATTTATATTTCACTAAAGAAATCATTTTAGCATAGACTTTGTGTATATGTCACTTATTAAGATATAAATTGTTACATTTCGTATACATTGTTTTATTGAGAGATTAAAGATTCTTACTTGGTCCACTGACAGGAACACTGGACACCGTGGCAGTGGGTTGGACAACTTTACTACTAACCATGGGTGTCCCTGTACCCAAGACTGTTCCTTTCACTATGAAAGATATTAAAGATTATCAAATTCTTTTTCTACTCTTTAATAATATTAATTAAATGCAAATCAAACACGATTTAGAAAATGAAATAAGCCTCTTCACATTACTCATACTATATTCTATTATATAAAATTATAATAATATATATTATTATAATTAATATTATAATTAATATAATAATATATATTATAAAATAATATTAAAATAATATATAAAATATATATAAAATATATATAATATATAAATATATTAAAATAATATATATGAATAATATATATTGTAAATAATATATATATTGTATATATTATTTATTATATATATATATATATATAAAATAATATATAATTAAAAATAATATATATTATAAAATTATAATATATAATATAAAATATTTATATGTTTTATAAAATTATATTATTTTATAAAATTATAATAATATATAATAATTATAAATTACTATATTAATAAAATTATTCTTGATATATGATAAAATTCTTCATATATATAATTTCTATTTTCATATTGCATGTGGAACATACTTGTTTGCGGTGCGCTAGCCGGCCTGAGTGTTGGCATAGCAACTAAATTCGCTGGTTTTGCAGGAGGTGGTGGTGGAGTTACACCAACTCCTCTGGCAGGACCACGAGTCTGCGATTCCTTCCACGTGTCCATTTCAACTCGCAACTTTTCCAATTCCGTCTCGAAATCTTTCGCCCTCTTTTCCTCTTTCGTAAGGGCTTGCCGATACTGCTGCCTCTCCATGTCGAATTGCGCTAATTGTTTCTCCAATTCCGCTTCCATTTGCAGCGATTTCTTGCTCTCTTCCTCGAGGCCTTCGGCCATCGAATCTATCCTTACCTTTTCTTCACTGAGAATTTGAGCCAAGTCTTCAGATCGCTTTCTCTCCTCGATATACTTCATAATGATCTTTTTTCGCTCCGCCAAGAGAAGCAGCACTATTTGCTTCTGTCGATTTTTCTCCTCTTCGAGATGATCGTTAACTTTTTTTAATTCCATCTCTAATCTTTTCTTTTCTTGCTTTTCTAATTCCAACTCCTTCTTCAATCTCGTCCGCTCCTTTTCGAGACCATAAGTGATATCATCACCTTGAGCAGTATCATGCTCATGTTTTCGTTTTTCCTCCTCCAATTCTTTAATTACCTGAAAAGTTTTTTTACAATAAAATAATATCATTAAAAATGATAGTAATACATTATTCTCTAACAATATTAATCGTATAATTTCATATAACAATAATAAAATACATACTGCTCTATGCCTAATTTCAGCATCTCTAAGGACCTTTGTCATTCTACATTGCGCCTTTCTTTGCTGCATCACCAATGCTTCTAGACTAGCTACTTGTTGATCGATTTGATTTCCTTCAACCCCAATAACGCCACCTACTATTGCTACGTCACGAGCTAATGCTGCGTGTGGATCTGCGGTACTACTAAGGTACCGGGAACTTAGAAGATGTTTCATCTTTTCTGACTGGAAACAAAAGTCACAATAAGATAAATATCATATAATACATAATATAATAAATATAATATATAATAATCCGATATATAATATATATAATATATAATATAATATATATATATATAATATAATAAATATATATAATATATATAATAAATATATATACGATATATAATATATAATATAATAAATATAATATATAATAATCCGAAAATTAAGATATAATCAAATTTCTTAATTTAAGTATATAATATAATATCTTAATTTATTATAAATATAATCACAACTAAGAAATTAATATAATAAAATTAATAAGAGATTAATAAATAATAAAATTAAAACATAAAATACAATTAAGAAGCTTGTGGAATATGATAATATGATAAATCATGCAGAGAATATTTTTCACAAGTCATTCATATTGCTTTGTTATGTCTCTTTTATATTCTCTCTAGATAATCCAAGAGACAAATAAAACTGCATAAATGAGTATTATTAAATCTCGTCAATTCATAAAAAACTTTACACAATATATATAACTTAGCTGTTAATATTTGAAAATTACTTTTTATTATTTAAACGCCAAGAAGATTAATGTCCAAAATTCTTCAAGAAGAAATTTTTAAAAATCCTCAAATTAATTTCTCAAGAAAAATCTTAAAAAGGTAAAAAAAATACAAGTACAAAAATAAGTAAAAAAAATACGCCAAGTATAAAAAATGTTCTCCCTCGCGTGCGACAAAATATTTAACAAGAAAACTCCAAACTAAGGAAAACTCGTCGCGATTACATTCGCATAAAATAGAAAAAAAAATTCGCGATTTCAATTACTTTTAATGCTGCTATCACAATATCCCTCGCTTGGAGCTCGCCTTCCAGATACCCCAGCAACTTCAGCAAATCAGTTTTGCTCAGCTCCATCTTTGGATTGCGCTGCAAGCATACAAAGCGTACTTTCCTAGTTTACACACGTTCCAACGATAAATTTCCAAAAATAAATTATTCCAATTATTCGCATCAATTAATTATCGCAACAACACCAACCGGTACCTTACTCAGGCGTCGAGGGGGGGGGAAGAGCCCTACCTTGAGAGTATTGGAGGAACTCTTGTCCAGCGGCTCAATATTGTTGGCCTGCTGCTGCTGCTGAGGCTGCGAGGGCTGAGCGGAAGCGGGGAGAGCCTGCGTCTTCGGGGCCGCGCTGGCCAGGACGGGGGGGGCGGGCGACGGCGCCGACGTCGACGGCGGCCCGTTGGCCGTCGTCGCCGGCGTCGAGGTGACGCCGACGATGGTGCCCTGACCCTGCGACGCCATTGTGCGCCGATCCCTAGGAGAACTGTCTACCTGCGTCTCGCGGGGGCGGCTCGCTCCTCGAGCCAACTCGCTGACTCGTCGACCCCCCCCTCACCCCTCGAGGCCCCGGGGACTGGCCGGGGGCACCGCCGCCGACAAGCGGGCAGCGGCCCGAGACGCTCGCCACATCGCCGTTCACCTGGGGTCGCCGGCGACCTGGACGGCTCCTCCGTCGAGTCCTCCTGGAGTCCTTTCCCTCCGGGTCGTCGTCCTTTCCACGGCCGACGAGCAGGAATCAACGCGGCGGCATCCGGCCCCGCTCTACTCTATCTCGTCTCTCCTGTCTCTCCCTTCTTGACAAATCGAGCGCACAAAGCGCAGTTCGGTTCACGGCTCGCGAGGGAGGCCAGCGAGGGGTCGAGGTGGCTCCTCGTGAAGTTGGCGGCTCGATCTCGAATCGATGACGATGGTTATCGATATTCGAGAGATCGAGAGAATCTTTATTCTGGGAATAATGATTTTTTGAAAATTTTGGTAGGGAAATGATTTTTTTTTTTTTTTTTTAGGGAAAATTAGTGTAAATGGAGGATTTTCTTTTATCTTTGTGAGATTCTTTTTGAGGAATTAATTTGAGGATTTTAAAAAATTCTGGGAATAATGATTTTTTGAAAATTTTGGTAGGGAAATGATTTTTTTTTTTTAGGGAAAATTAGTGTAAATGAAGGATTTTCTTTTATCTTTGTGAGATTCTTTTTGAGGAATTAATTTGAGGATTTTTTAAAATTTTTTCTTCAAGAATTTGGAAATAAATAATTTCCTTAGAGTTTAAATAATAAAGAGTAATTTTCAAATATTAAATTTTTTTTTGCTCTTGATCGAAATTCATTTCGCAGGATGTATTTTTGGGATATCGAACCTAATTAGAATTAGAAAAATTATTTCTAATATTTTTCTGATTGATGAAAAATGATAATTTCAACACAATTTTGGAATATTTGATTTTCAAGTGATCAATGATTTTTGAAAATTTTGATAGGGAAATGATTTTTTTTTTAGGGAAAATTAGTGTAAATTGTTTTTTAAGAGTTTTCTTGTTAAACGTTTTGGTGCAAGATAGAACTTTTTTTACGTACTTGGAGGATTTTCTTTGTGAGATTCTTTTTGAGGAATTAATTTGAGGATTTTTAAAAATTTTTTCTTCAAGAATTTTGAAATAAATTTCCTTGGCGTTTAAATAATAGAGAGTAATTTTCAAATATTAAATTTTTTTTTGCTCGATATAATAAATATAATATATAATAATCCGATATATAATATAATAAATATATATAATATATATAACGAATATATATACAATATATAATATATAATATAATAAATATAATATACAATAATCCGAAAATTAAGATATAATCAAATATCTTAATTTAAGTATATAATATAATATCTTAATTTAAATATAATCACAAGAAGTTGAGATATAATAAAATTAATAAGAGATTAATAGATAATAAAATATTAAAACACAAGATACAATTAAGAAGCTTGTGGAATATGATAATATGATAAATCATGCAGAGAATATTTTTCATAATTCATTCATATTACTTTGTTATGTCCTTTTATATTCTTTCTAGACAAACAATCCAAGAGACAAGTTTAAAAACTGCATAAACGAGTATTATTAAATCTCGTCAATTCATAAAAAACTTTATATATATAACTTAGCTGTTAATATTGATCGAAATTTATTTCGCAGGATGTATTTTTGGGATATCGAACCTAATTTAGAATTAGAAAAATTATTTCTAATATTTTCCTGATTGATGAAAAATGATAATTTCAACACAATTTTGGAATATTTGATTTTCAAGTGACCCTACACTTTGTTCTTTTCTTCGAATTTTTTTTAACGAAATTCAACAATATTTCGAAAATATTATACTCTATGAAATAAAATTGAACCAAAAGCTTCTTTACATTGTTTAATTTTTTATCTTTTGTTTATTTTTAATAAAACACTTCATCGGTAATCCAACAAATTAGAACTTTTCACTTGTCGATAATAAAATAAAAATCGGAATAATAATTTATTTTTAATTTTCTTGAATCAGAGATATTCAATCTATTCGTTTTATCTGTATATCTTTTATATTCGAAATCAAACAAATATGTAATCAAATAAATAAAAGAAAGAGAGAGAGAGAGAGAGAGAGAGAGAGAGAGAGAGAGAATTTGGAAGAAAAGAGAACGCAATTGAAAAGAGGCAACGATCTCAGCTGTCAACTGTCAAATTGCGCGGGCATTTATACCTTTCAAACGTCCCTTCCAAATCCTTTCCAACTATATTTATCTGTAGTCCAGCCATATTGATGTATTAGCCAATCAATGTTGTGTCCCTAAGTGGTTGAAAGGATAATTAATAATTGAAAAATATCGTTAATTTAAAAAATTAAAAATGATTCCAATTCTTAGTTAATAATAATGTTAACATATTATGAAGTTACTTAAGTATTTTAAAAAATAAAGATAGAGATAAATAAGTAAATCAACTATAAATGTTTTGTCACAGAATTTATTTCGAAAAAATGTTAACAAAATATTAACGTACAAATTTTAAAACTGTGATTGGTCAATTTCTTGAATTACAGCTTTAATCCATTAATCCTACTGTTATTGTAAACGACGCTTTAAATCTCATTGTAGACGACGCTTAAAGAATTGACCAATCACAGTCAAGCATCAAAAGAATACTCAGCTGTGATTGGTCAATTTCTTGAGTTACAGCTTTAATTCATTAATCCTACTGTCATTGTAGACGACGCTTTAAATCTCATTGTAGACGACGCTTAAAGAATTGACCAATCACAGTCAAGCATCAAAAGAATACTCGGCTGTGATTGGTCAATTTCTTAAGTTACAGCTTTAATCCATTAATCTTACTGCCATTGTAGACGACGCTTTAAATCTCATTGTAGACGACACTTAAGGAATTGACCAATCACAGTCAAGCATCAAAAGAATACTCGGCTGTAACTGGTCAATTTCTTGAGTTATAGCTTTAATCCATTAATCCTACTACCATTGTAGACGACGCTTTAAATCTCACTGTAGACGACGCTTAAGGAATTGACCAATCACAGTCAAGCATCAAAAGAATACTCGATTGTGATTGATCAATTTCTTGAATTACAGCTTTAATCCATTAATCCTACTGTCATTGTAGACGACGCTTTAAATCTCATTGTAGACGACGCTTAAGGAATTGACCAATCACAGTCAAGCATCAAAAGAATACTCGGCTGTAATTGGTCAATTTCTTGAGTTACAGCTTTAATTCATTAATCCTACTGCCATTGTAAACGACTCTTTAAATCTCACTGTAGACGACGCTTAAGGAATTGACCAATCACAGTCAAGCATCAAAAGAATACTCGGCTGTGATTGGTCAATTTCTTGAGTTACAGTTTTAATCCATTAATCCTACTGCCATTGTAGACGACGCTTTAAATCTCATTGTAGACGACGCTTAAGGAATTGACCAATCACAGTCAAGCATCAAAAGAATACTCGATTGTGATTGGTCAATTTCTTGAATTAAAGCTTTAATTCATTAATCCTACTGCCATTGTAAACGATTCTTTAAATCTCACTGTAGACGACGCTTAAAAAATTGACCAATCACAGTCAAGCATCAAAAGAATACTCGGCTGTGATTGGTCAATTTCTTAAGTTACAGTTTTAATTCATTAATCCTACTGCCATTGTAAACGACGTGTAAGGTCATTCTACAATAGAGTCGTAAAGTCGTAAATCGTAAGAAATTGACCAATCACAGTTGATTATTCTCCTGAACTTCAACTGGGATTGGTCAATTTCTTACGACTTACGACTTTATGACTCTATTGTAGAATGACCTTAAATCTCACTGTAGACGACGCTTAAAAAATTGACCAATCACAGTCAAGCATCAAAAGAATACTCGACTGTGATTGGTCAATTTCTTAAGTTACAGCTTTAATCCATTAATCCTACTGCCATTGTAGACGACGCTTTAAATCTCATTGTAGACAACGCTTAAGGAATTGACCAATCACAGTCAAGCATCAAAAGAATACTCGACTGTGATTGGTCAATTTCTTGAGTTACAGCTTTAATCCATTAATCCTACTGCCATTGTAGACGACGCTTAATAATATATTCCATACTCAATGCGCATGCGCGAGAAAACCTGGAAAACCCGTCTAACAAACGCTGCATCCAGTGCATGCACACGCACGTCGAGGGTGCACTCGTGTGATGCGTGCCACGATGTCGGCCCGCAAACCCCTATCGGCGTAAAAGTCGCTCACGTCGCGTCGCGCCGAGTGAACAGTTTACATCTCGCGTTTCTGCGACGTCGATGACGGACGGACCTCCGTCTCTCGCGGTAGCCGCTTTTTACGCGTATGGTCCCGCGCGCGTTGCTCACCGAGGGTGGTATGCGGTGTAGGAAGGTGGTGCGCAACTGGTCTTGATACGGGTACGTATATACGTAAGCGCGATACGCGAGATGGGCAACCAGACGACGCGCCCCGGGATCGCCTCCCAGAGGAAGCTGGAGTCTGCGAGCTCGGCGGCCCCGAGTGACGTCACCAGAAGCGAGACGGACCACAGCTCGTACACGGAATTCCTCCCGATCGAGAGTCTCACCAAGGTGCTCGTCGCATGCGTAAATCCCCCCTCCCTCCTCCCCCTCTCCTCTCTCGTGCGACGTGCAACCTGACTTGTCAAAGTGAATTTTTTTTTTTTTTTTTTTTTTTTTAAACACAAAATAGATATTGCATCACAATTGGAGCAGAGGGTACTCGCTCAGGAGGGTACTTGTCACGTAGAATATAGTTGGAATTAAGATACAGCTGTTTGAGAAGAGTCAGCTGACTCATATTTATGTCAGAATTATTTGCAAATATTTTCAATTCGACACTTTTTCTTTTTAAAGTTTGTGGCTGTCTGGTCAAATTAATATTGAGATTCATTCGGTTAATCATCCAGTCGCAAATTAATAGTTATATATTTTATGTATTTTATGTATTTATATATTTTATATTTATATATTTTATATATATTTTTTTATATTTTTTATATTTTTATATTTTTTATATTTTTATATTTTATATATTTTATATATTATTTTATATATTTTTTTATATTTTGTATATTTTATATTCTAATAATGTCGCACATGCGTTATCCGATTAATTTTATGCGACTGAAATGAGAGAATACGTATATAATTTACTTCTTTTTTTGCGAATTTTACAAATGTAGAAGCAAATTATTTCACTTATAATATCTAGCGCCATGTAATATTAATTTATAAATGTATTTTGCAGATATTAGCGCATCTCGCCCACGAAGAAGAGCATGTTAATGGCATTACCAAGTCCGTATTCCAAAAATACTTATTTCCCACTCATCCTGAATTAAGCGAGAAGCTCTTCACCTATTTACATCATAACGCTCAAGCTACGGCCACATATATAAGTACGACAGCTTTCAAGCAGCAAGCCGAGAAGTTCCTGTCAGTAATGAATGATCAAGCTATATTAGAGAATTATATAAAAATGTATTCCAACATAAAGGACGGTGGCAATGTTACTCCTGAAACATTGAAGGCCTTATTGATGTGTTGTTATCAATTAGCGATGGAAAACAATAGTACCAGCACGTGCCTTCGCTCAGAGCAGATAATAAATGCGGTCGTTGTTTCGTGTGTTAGTAAATTTATTGAATTAAATATGTGTAGTTAATATTCCATTATTATGTATAAGTCAATATTTATAGAAATATCTAAATTTGCATGTTTAAAAATGAATAATTTGTAGTATCGCTGTATTATTAAATCTTTAATATTTTACAGTTTCACGGTAAAAATAGCTTATCCACGAATTATGTGAGCAATTGGATCGGGCAGAATTGTCCACGCATGGTGCATGGCTTACAACGATACGTGGTGCATGTATTGACAACTGCTTATCGCAATGGTAAAGCACTTCTGTCGAAAGAACAACCGCAACCTCCTATCGAGATACCGACACCCGTGTTGGAAAAGTCCAACTTGGAATTTCCTCAAACAAACTTGCCTATAAGCTTTGTCTGGTTGTTGTCATGTACACTACCGCAGTGTTACCTCCAGGTATGTTGTCACGAAGAATGATCAATAATATGCATAGGACACAATCATTATAATCATCATAATCATCTCTACATCTGTCGATTATAAAATAACCGATGGAGAGATGATTATGATGATTATAATGATTATGTCCTATGTATAGAATATACAGAGTGCTTTAGAAATAGTTGGCCAAATTTTAAGAGCAAAGTATAAGCAACTTTAGTTCGCAAACGTTTCCTTTTCAAGTTGTGAACAATTTCTATTTACTTTACTTACAGACTTTAACAACATTTTAATTGCAAGAACATTTAATAAATAGAAAGTGTTTATAACTTGAAAAGGAAGCGTTTTCGAGCCATGTTTATATGACTTTTTTTCCTTACAATGAGTGGAATGCTCTTAAAACCAACTATTTTTAAAGCATCCTGTATATTTGAAAAGATCGATTACAATACAGTGTCCCATTTTAATCGATCACTCTGAATAACTTTTTTAATTTTGATTGTAGAAAAATTTCAAACAAAAGTTGTATGATTTTAAGGGGCACATAAGACGATGTCATTAGTTTGATCTTGAAAAGTCACCTGAAGGTCACGTGAAGATCACTTCTAACTTTTTAAACGGGATACCTTATATGCTTTTGCATATTCTTGTAGTCATCTCGAGAGTTTCAAAACACTATAATTAAGTTAATTTTCATTAAGTACTTTCCGAGTTATGAGACTTGAAATCATTTCTTAATTTTATATAAACTATAAAATATCTTGTAAAATATTCATTTTTCTTATCTATATATTTTATTATCTTATCTTAATATTTTTATGTACAAATAATGAGAGGAATCAATTGATGTAGAAAACACACAGTTATTTTTAAGAAAAAATATGTAATTGTTAATTGCAAATTACATATTTTTTCTTCGAAACAATTATGTGTTTTCTTTACACCAATTGATTCCTCTCATTATTTTGTACATAAAAGTATTAAGATAAGATAATCGAAAAATGAATTTTACAAGATATTTTATGGTTTATGTAAAATTAAGAAATGATTTCAAGCCTCATAACTCAGGAAGCACTCAACAGAAAAATACTTTATTATAGTGTTTTGGAAAGCTCTCGAGATGAGCTACAAGAATATGTAAAAGCACATAGGGTGTCCCATTTAAAAAGTTGGAAGTGATCTTCACGTGACCTTCAGATGACTCTTCAAGGTCAAACTAATGACACCGTCTTGTGTGCCCCTTACAACCATACAACTTTTGTCTAAAACATTTTTTTCTACAATCAAAATTAAAAAAGTTATTCAGGATGATCGATTAAAACTGGGACTCCCTGTATTGCGCCCGCCTATAATCAAAATCCATGGCTGTTAAGTCTTCTATGTGCGTGGTGTATGTGTGTATAGACCAACGATTCACCGAAGGATGTAACTCACGCTTTGATAGCCAGAAGAACAGGCAGTATTTGTCCAAGACATTGGACGTTACTGTACAATAGCGGAGAGCACGGGACCGGAGCTAATCGCTTCCTTCACCATGTATTAGGTTACAGAGGTCCTACTCTACTAATTATAAGAGCCGCTAGTGTAGAGAGAGATGAGGAATGCCCTACGTACTGCGTATGCTCGACTGTCGAGTGGCGGGAGAGTCATCTCTACTGGGGCGATGAAGATTCAATGGGCATTCAACTGACTCCGTCCTACAAAATTATAGAGAAGGGTCCGAAGATACTATACCTGAACACGAGCATCAGGGGCTACCCGCATGGTTTGCGACTTGGTAGCGATCCACGTTCGCCGTTCATTAGTATCGACGAATCATTCCATTCTGTATCTATTGCTGGCGCGCCTTATCGTATCGCCAGCCTGGAAGTCTGGGGCTGTGGTGATACAAAGTTAAGGTAACATCTCTTAAAGAAACTTTGCTTTAGAAGAAAACTGACTGTTAAGAATATGAGACACGTCATTTGATATGTTTACAGAGAGAAGCAGTTGGAGATTAAAAAGTGGCAGGTGAAGGAGGTGGAGAAACAGAGAGTTGTAAAACTAAGCGCCAGCGATTGGTTGGACCATCCTGATCGTTATTTATTGGAGTTGGCTGGTAGAGCGTCTTACAACGAATCTAATAATTAATAGCAGGCAAGAGGAGAATGCACATAACTGCTCATACTATTTTATTTTGTACATATGTATATAGCGTCAAAAAATATTATTGGAAGTTTTCTGTACTTATATGGCGCACAAAATGTGCGCAGGAAATGTGATCATGTGACTTGTGCGAAATACAAGGGGCTTTGCTTGACGTACTTAAGTACAAGTGCCAAGGTTTATAATGGTGCCTATTTTCTTCAATATTTCCTTCTGCGTAATATGAAATTAAAGGCTACTAATGGAATTTATTTTTTGGATCACTTGCATAAACAACATGTAAAGATTGAAAAAAAAATATATATATTTTTTTTTTGTACAAAATCATACGTTATATTTCAATATATAGTTGCAAACTTTTCAATAATTATACTTTTACGAGAGATTGAGACTCATTCACATTTTATATATTATATAAATATTGAAAAATTATTATAAATTATCTTAATATCGCTAGTCAATTAATCGAAGGATCATTGGAAATAATGTAATCGACCAAAAGTAACCAGAATTTTTGTTTATTAATTACACTGTAATTAATAAACAAAATTTACAAATTTAATTACAAAAAATTTAATTACATTGTAATTATAATAAACAAAAATTCAATTAATTACATTTGTAATTAATAAACAAAAATTCTGGCTATTTTTGGACGATTACATTATTTCCAATGATCTTTTGATTAATTGACTAGCGATATTAAGATAATTTATGATAATTTTTCAATATTTATTATAAATATTATTAAGATAATTTATGATAATTTTTCAATATTTATCATAAATATTGAAAAATTATCATAAATTATCTTAATATCGCTAGTCAATTAATCAAAGGATCATTGGAAATAATGTAATCGACCAAAACTAGCCAGAATTTTCGTTCATTAATTATAAATATAATTAATTAAATTTTTGTTTATTAATTACAATGTAATTAATAAACAAAAATTCTGGCTAGTTTTGGTCGATTACATTATTTCCAATGATCCTTTGATCAATTGACTAGCGATATTAAGATAATTTCTGATAATTTTTCAATATTTATAATAAATATTGAAGTCAATTAATCAAAGGATCATTGGAAATAATATAATCGACCAAAACTAGCCAGAATTTTCATTAATTACAAATATAATTAATTAAATTTTTGTTTATTAACTACAATGTAATTAATAAATTCTGGCTAGTTTTGGTCGATTACATTATTTCCAATGATCCTTTGAAAAATTATCATTTATTAGCCAATTATTATCGTTAAATAACGTCCTTTTATTATTCTTTGATTTCTTTATCATTCTTATTGTTAATTTTAGAAACGAGACTCTCCCAATGAAAGTCTTCCTCACCATCGTGCAAGCTTATCACATTCTTCTCATCAATGACGTCAAACAATTTTTTAAACGGCGCATATCTCGTCAAGGTCATCTTATCAGAGATTATAACCAGCTTATGTCTCGCGCGAGTGATAGCAACTGTCAAACGTCGCTGATCGTCCAATATCTCGAATTCCTTCTTCGTGTTGCACTCGGTGCTCTTCGTACACGAATACAATATAACATCCTTATCGCGTCCCTGATACTGATCCACAGTGTTCACCTCCACCTCCTTGTCCAGAATCCTTTTCAACAAATTTATCTGAGCGTTGTAAGGTGCGATGACCCCTATATTCCTACCGCACACACCTGCCTTCGCGAGCGTTTGGACGAGTCGCAGGACAACAGCCGCTTCCCAAACATTCGAATACACCTGGTCGTTTCTGTTCACAGACTCTGCACTCAGGCTGTAAGTGTTACCAGTGTCGAGCACCACCACCGAGTCATCTACGTTCCTGGAGAGTGCACCTCTTATCCATCCCTCGCAGGACGAGAGCACTTGCTCCAGATTGACGCCGGTCAAAGTCGCACTTTCCACCTGCCTGTTGCCCGCTTCCAACCTGCCCTGGTACGTCAGGTCATTGGCCAGTCTCATGATCCTCCCGTTCATCCTGTACTGCTTCAGCAGATTGACAGTGTTGTTGTCGCTGTCGAGCCTGGTGAACAGGGATTCGTCCGCGCCGAGTCTCGCGGCCGTCCTGTTCTTGACGATAGGCGGCAGCTGATCCGGGTCCCCGACGAGGATAAACTTGCGCGTGCTGTACAGCGGACGCAGCACCGTGGGCTGCATGATCTGGGCGCTCTCGTCCACCACGCACACGTCGAAAGTGCGCCTCCTGAGGAGAGCGTGATACGCGCCCAGACAGGTGACCCCAACGATCCGCTTGCTGTTGTAAAGCGTCTCCAGGCTCTCCGGCGAGTCGCAGCTCGCCAGGGCGTACTCCTCGCTCTTGCACGTCAGCAGTGGATGTATCTGCCTGGTCGAGCCCAGGCGCAGGAAGTCAAGGTTGCGCTCCAGCAATTTTAACAGAAGATTGTCCACCGCGCTATGGGTGTGCGCGGTGATCAGGACACTGGAGCCCAACGTTTGGAGCAGCTCGATCAAGGCTACCAGCGTCTGCGTCTTTCCCGTACCTGGCATGCCTTTGATCAAAACGTACTCGTTGGCGGCCAATGCCTTCAGCACGGCCCTCTGTTGATTCTCGTTGAGGTCGCCTATTATTTTGGCGCTGGCCGACACGATTGAACGAGGCAACCTCTCCGCGAACGTGGCCGGGATCCTATCGATGACGAGGTGTCGAAGTCTGACGATGGACTCGTCATCGTTGCTCAATAGACCGGCCACATTCGCGTAATTGAACGTGGACAGACCTGTGGAAGATGAGTATTTATCAATGTGGAACGTGGAGTCCGCATTCTGTCGCGTAATATCTTTGTCCAACAGGACTGCGACAGTGTCGTGCGAAACATGCGTTATGTGTCCGGCAGCTATGTTAATTTTAGTATCGGTGCTAATGATGACGTAATTATCCTCGGTGAATGAACTGCTGAAGGTGCCATTGTCGATGGTCTCACCCTTGATATTAACGCGGGCAAATTTATGCCGGTACCTGTCATCTTGCTCCATCACTACTTCACCCACGACCTTCAAGTTGCAGATACAAGTTCCTCTGGCCTCTCTCTTTTCAGCACTCATGGTCCATATGTTGCTTAAATTATTATTATTCTCACAAGCTTCTTCCAGTTGGAGCAACGCGATCCATCTCAGAACGTAATCTAAATGACTAGATTGAAAATCGTTGAGCAGTTGTGTCATCGGCAACATTAGTCGATGCGACTGGGACAAATTTATATTTGGATCCTTTGTCAGATACGCGCAACACAGGGTCTGATAGGGACACCTGGTGCACGCAGGATGATTTATCGGCTCTGGCAGGTCCATGGTCTTTAAATCTGACTGCGAGCTCACGTTGTGGTCTTCGGCTTTCTTGGAGAAATAATGAACCAAAGTATTCCGCAGCAAAATCAAGTCCCTTTTCTCATGATGACTGCTTTTAATTTCCCGCATCGCGTTTTCTTTCAGATACAACAGAAGACCAGTATCGATATCGATATCTCTGGACCCCATCATCATGAGATAGAGAATAACCTGGCCCTTGTGCTCGAACGAGTAAGAGGCCCTTCCGGTTTTCACCTCCAAAGGCATGATTTTTCTTCTCGAATTGATATTCACTTCTACCGTCACGTCTATTCTTCCTTTTATACCTAATTTTGGTACGTAGACATTCTCCTCGATGTCTTGTATGTTACAGATTTTCCCCTGGAAATTGTCCCTCGAGTTACCCACGCGTTGCTGCTCGTTGCCCTTGATATAATGCTGAATGAACTCGAAAATTCTTGGCGCGTACTCCATCATGCGTTTCCGACAATCTGCCAGCGACAATTCCGATGCGTAGAGATAGTCTATCGTGCTCTTTGATTGCAACATGTCATCAAGCAATTTGATCACGTCAGACAAAGCGCAGATGTTTTCTCTCAGTGCCTTTTGCAGCCACTGATGAACCAAAGATCCCACAGTCATCACAGAATAATCAGCATTCAAACTTGGCAGTGATTCTATCTTTCTAAACTTGTCCGTCAACACTGCTCGTCTATTGCAAAATAAACCACTGGTTATTGTCGTGCCTGATATCAGCATGTCAGGATTAGTGACGAGGAAACCATTGTTATTGTCAATGATCCACTGCTGTGGACCCTTCTTAGCCTGTATCATGACGATGTCATCAATTTTCACTTGCACATCTTTCCAAAATCCTGAGCATGCAACAACATCAGTATTTTCAGATTCCACGTGCTGTACTGTTAGGAGAGTAATTTTCAGTTCATGTTTGATGTCGATTATTTTGCATCTTTGCAGAGTAGTGAAATTGATCTGTACATGACACTCCTGATCGAAGAAACTATCAAATTCATCTTCATCTATCGTGGAGAAATCCTGGAAAGATTCTGTTTTTTTCAAATTATGTAGATCATCTTCTTTACAAGAAGGCACTTCGGCAAGAGAAGACTTTAAGGCAGTAGTATTCAGATCTTGTGTTTCCTTGAGAACACGATCTTTATCTATGACTTTGGAAATAATTGTATTTCTAGCATTCTGTGATGGATCTAGCTTAGTTTTCACTTGGTTATTAACTTTTTCAAATGATGCTTTATCGCAAGCTTCATTTTCTAAAAAACTATCGTCTGTAAAATCCCTCGTTACAGATAATAATACCGAATCTTCATGCAATGTAACGTTTTCTGTCGCAACACAATGTTCCTTCAATACGTTATTTTTTGCGTTACATATTCTCTTAATGCTTATACATGATTCTTCTTCACGCATATCATCTTTTTCTTTTCTTTTCTTCACAATCGAGACTTGAGATGAATTTGAATTTGATACAATCTCATCATTGCTTGCTTCAGACTTGAAAATTTTTGGAAAGAAGGATGATATTCTTGTCTGAGATCTTTCAACGTTAATATGAGTAGATGCCTGTGAACAAAAATAATCTTTAGTGATTTTATAATATAATTAATTTTTTAATATCATCTTTCATATGAATATAATATATCCAAATATTTTATTACATAATTATATTAAAATTAATCCTAAAATATAAAAGTAAAAATAAAGTCCTAAAATTAAATCTATTAAAATATAAAAATAAAAATAAAGTACTATCTTATAGTTTATTTTATATAAAAAAAAACGAGAGATAATATTAGGATAATATTAATGATCGCACATGTATTTTGAAAATTAATAACAACATAATATATAGACACACACACACATGTAGTAAATATTTATACAGGGTGTCCTAAAATTCATAATCAATCTTTCAAAGACAGATTCCTGGGATCATTTGGAGATGATTTTTCCTCAGCGAAAATGTCGATGAAGGCCATCATTTTTTGCATGTTCCCGATTTTTGTCATCATATATCTTTGCAATTAAGCCTTAAATTAAAACTCAATTAAAATAAACTCTATTTAAAATTAATCGAAGAACATGATTTTATTAACATTTTATTTCTATAAAGCTTAGTTTATGAAAAACCCTCTATTTCCAATCACTTATAATTCGAAAATTATTAGTGCCTCGACATTTTTCTTGAGGAAAAATCGTCTTCAGATGATCCCAGGAATCTGTCTTTGAAAGATTGATTATGAGTTTCCTTGGAACACTTTGTATATAAAATATATAAATATTATATATAAATATTTATAAATATTGATATATAGTAATTACCTTCTTCTGTGACAATTGACGTTTCTTCATGTTTACATGCAATATATATATTTAAAATAATCTTATATTGCATTACAGATCGTGTATGATTAATCTTATTTCAGAGTAATCTTACATTAAAGAGGTAAAAATTATGGGGTAAGTATTATCTATTCCCGCGTAAACATCTCGCAAGAGTGTCGCCATTTTGACAGACACGTTTCATGAATAACTGTAGATAGACGTGCTCGATCGAAAAATCGGACTTGCCTTTTAGGGTACAATTTCATGGGAGAAGAAGTAAGTAGTTGCTTCTTTGTTCAACCAATGGTTGACGCTAATTTTTAGCGTCCCATGAAAAGGTAAACCTTTATAATCATATTATTAAGAGAGCGTTCGGAAATTTGACTGAAGTAGAATAACGTTTAATTGACCAATCAGGATAAAGGAAGCAAAGATTCTTTGTTTTGATTGGCCAATTGGCGACGTGAGTAATCCAGGATCCAGTTCTAACGATATGATACGACCAGTTGCTGTAGATAATTTCAAAATTATCAAGATAAAGATAAAGATAAAAATCCGTAAATTTATCTTAGATGAGATAAAGATGATTTTGCTTTTATTTAATCTAGAAAAATGAGATAATTACTGCGATAATTTAGGTAATTATCTAGATATTTTTGTTTATTTTAGAAGACTATGAATATTTTTTTATAAAAAATGTGACGCAGATTATAAATGGGATATTAAAATCATAAACACATATTCTTTCTCTTTTCTTAAAGAATATTTAAATAATAGCAAAAGGTATATGTATAAATGATATGATAAATATTTATTTATTAATCTATATTTATAATATATTTATAATATAATAATAATATATTTATAATATATTAATAATATAAAAAATATATTTTAGATATTTTAGATAGATTTTTAGAAGCTTGTCTGGAAAACTTTTTTGCATAATGAAAACGTCATCTTAAATTTTTAATTTTTAGATAAGATGACATATATTTTTCACCTAAGATAAAGATAATGATACTTTGTATTTCTTCATCTAGTTAAAGATAAAGATGATCCATTTCTTTATCTAGATGATTATCTAGATAATTTTATCTAAATACCAGCAAACACTGACTTTAAATATATATTCATATGAAAGAAGAAATAAAGAGAATATATCAATAGATTTTACCATAAAATTTATAACCAAGTATGTGTTCGTGTCAATATATTATTATAAACAATATCATTTATGATTATGCGGTTGATTCTTTTTAATTGTAATTTTTTTTTATTATGATCTATTATATGCAAATATTATACGTGTACCTATACACGAGTTGAGAATAACTCAGATTATCGAATTTCAATAACTTAAGGCTGAACAGATCGAATTCTTACTAACTTTAATCGATAGAGCGAGTTTGAATTGTATAAAGAAAGTATCTTTTTGTGCTGCATGATCCATAAACGGAGATATCATAACGCAAAATCGAAATATAAAAATTTTTAATTAAGAAACGTCCCATACAGCACAGAATATTACAGCAATATTACAATATTGCTACAATGTCGCAACAATATTGCTGCAATATTGTAGCAATATTGTAATATTACTGCAATATTCTGTACTGTATGAGGTCTTTATCATCGTCATCAAAAGAGCATAGAAAGAGAAAACGTACGTTCCTACTCTCGAAAAAGAAGATTACGGATTACGCTAACGACGCGATATTAATAACATGTGTCATTAGTGACATGTGTTAACTGCAGTGCCAATAAAATTGACACATATTCCAATTAAATATTATAATATTATATTTAAAAAATTGGAACATATTGCAATTATTAGTCTAACATTTAAATTCAATGACTTAATTTCTTTAATTAATTTATATTGTTTAATTAATTTATATTGATTTACATTTGGAAATTTAGACTTTTAAGCTGAATAATATATTAATAAAATTGGCCAAGTTTTTTTAATTAAAATTTGTTTTAATTCTTTGTTTTATATTAACTTTCAGTTTTCAATTTTTAAATAAATTTTTAATGTTTTAATATTATTTTATTTTATAATTTTTTAATATTATTATTTTTGAAAATTAAAACAACTATTTTGTATATAACAATGTTTTCAATTAAAATATTTCTATTTAACTTGTACAAATTTTCTTCCTTATATTTTTATCTATCTTGTACAAATTTTTATTTTTAGTTGGCGTTTTTTTATATCACTACTTTTGTAGACAATATAACAATTTGACACAATTAGTGCATGAACTTGGCGCCTTTTTTCTACCTTTTTTTTAAAGTTCAATATATTTCATTAAGTACAGTATCGACGAAATAAAAAAACACAAAAGAGACAGTCATCATTTTCCTCAATTATTTTTGATACTGAACGATTCCAGTTTATTACATTTTTTTATTACGTCAATAGCACATCCCTTTCGCAGCCTTTGTTCAAATTTTTCGAAATTATAATGTGGTATAGCACAAAACCATAAGCATGTTTAGCGTTCAGAAGGTTAAAAATTGAAAAATTCTCTATCTTTTCTTTATAAAAATTAATTTTTAATCTGTGTTATCAGTGTGAAACGTCAAATTAACTGTAACATTTTCAGATTGCTTCATCTGAAGAGGAGTTTATAATGCTTTTCTATATGCAACTTTCGTTACCACGTACATGTTTTAGACAATTATATTGGCCAACTTTTAACGAATCACAATTATCATGTATTTGTTACTGCATAAGAAATATATTTATCTACTCTGCACAACAAACATAATGCTGAAATTTATTAATAAAATTTATAAAATTAATAAAATCATTTTGCGATTCATATAGATTTTATCAAGAGCCATGTCATTTCCCTATAAGCACACAATCCTAAGATATTGTATAAATATTATTAACTGTTAATAATATTTATACAATATTTTAGGAATATTGTGTCTTATAATTTTTTAGGTATAATGTTCGATGGTATGCTACATAAAAAAAGGTTCCTATTTTTGTTACAAAGAAATTCTCGAGACTTTACTTTGAATGTCGGTGGACTGTTTGTTGCATCTATAGAGCGTTTTGCTACGATATGAAAAATAGAGATAGTAAAATATATTTAAAATTTACATATATGATAAAAATGACACATACATTAAATAATAAATGGTTATAAAAATGATACATGTATATTTGATTCTAGCTAGTGAAGGCCTTAATATCTTATTTTACAGTGATATATTCTACACAATGACGAAACTATAATAATATAAATAAAATCGGTAAGAGGGAATACAGTGGTACTAAAGAAATAAATAATATTGTTCATATATCATGTATTAAAAAGACATAACAAACTTCTATTTTTAACATGCAGTTAGAATTGGAGATTTCCTCATGCATAACAAATAAAGCAATAAAATGATTTAATTCTATGGTGTTATACGAGGTCTGTCCAAAAAGTATTCGGCTTCTGCGTATATTTTTGTCCTTGGGAATCTTATTGTGGAAAACAGGTATTCAGTATTTAGGGTGGACTTTTAGAGGAGTATCCCCGCCAAGTGGCAGGACCCAACAGCTGTTCAGTCGGCAACGGTAGTGTGTGAGCAGTTGTGTCGAAAACTCCGAGCGATTTTACAATGAAACTGAACGAATATGCTCGCACAATAAACAAGGAGGTATTACTTGAAAGTTCTTAAAGGATTGCGTGAGGAGAAAACGTCCGCATTTGTGAAAAGGTGGGAATTGGCCGCTGTACCACGATAACGCACCTGCTCATTTATCTCACCTGGTTCAACAGTTTTTGACTATACACGACATTGTCCAACCTTCATACAGACTTTTGGTTATTTTCTAAATTATAAACATCCGTTGAAAGGCAAAAGATTTGACGATGTTGAGGAAATAAAGCGAAATGCGACGAGGGAGCTGTTGGCTACCACAAAAAACGACTTCCAGGATTGATTTCGCGATTTTTGTTCATTTTACTCCGGAATAGTTTTTTCTCAGATACTTTTGGGACGAGCCTCGTATAACAAATTGAAATTGAATATAACGTGTATATCAAATATAATAAAGTATAATAAATATTTAATTAATTTATATATTACCTTTAATCATGATATCTCATTAAAATAAGTATAATATAATATTTTATAATATATTTTATCGTGACTGATTACTTTAATAAAATGTACAGACGAATACTCATTAAATTTTTAATTTGAAACCAAATATATTAAAGAGAACTTTGACATAAACACGTACACAAATTTATATTTTATGTGAATTATTAATAGATGTGTTATTAACAGATGATTCTTAAGATAAGTCTTGTTACCGTATTTATTGAGTTACCCTCGTATATTAATATTCGATTATTGTAAATCAAGTTATGCATATTTCAAGATATTGAAATTATAAAAAAATACAAAAAAATTTACCAACTAAATAAAAAAAATAGTAAGAATTCTATAATATATTTCATTATTGATTTTATGTGATTTGTATATTTAAAATTTTTAAATTTTTAATTAATATATATGTTGTAAAATTAGGAAGTTTATAAAAAAGCAAGAGTACATCTGAAAAATAATATTGCAAATAATCACTTCACGAGATTGATATATTTAGTTTCCAGAATATCTTAATCAGAATTTTATCAATATCTTGCAAATTATTAACTTAGAATTAAAATTCTGCATACAAATCTATTATTAATTAGTTTGAAAAAATAACACAAGTTTTAATAGAAAGATTCGAAAAGCTCAAAATTGAACATTCCTCTCCAAACGCAAGCGTATGTTATGAATGCGCAATATAAACTGAAATTGTGGTCTATAGAAAAAATGACAATTACGCGTGCGCGACTTTCGCATAAATAATCGTGTCAACAAATATTTTTTATTCTTTCCTTATGAGAAAAAGACATTTGCTTAATTTTTTCCCTTATCAAATTGATTGCACAATTAGAGTCTTTACTCCCAGAAACACTGTTAAGAAAAATATAGCGAATATAAGTATAAGCGAAAATTCTAAAGCGAGATATAAGCGAATATTCTAATCTAAGGGTAATATCTTATGCCGTTTTGCATTATATGAAATTGCGTAATTTGTGCTAAAATTTATACTAGAGGAGAGAAGTAAATAATAGTTGATCAATCGATGAAAAAAGGAAAGGGTAAGAGCAACTCTTGTCGATACTTTGTCGCATACATTTCGGACTTCGCAAAGAAATGAACAATATCAAAGCCGAGTACTTTAGTCTGAATAAAATTCTTTTACTTGCTATTGGCCTGTGGCCTTATCAACAATCAAACTTCACTCGATTTCAATTTATTCTTCTATCTAATATTATAACGACAAACGTTATATTTCAGGTAAGTTTTGTACAGTAAATTATAATAATATTTTTTCATGTGATAAGTTACTTCCTATGATAAGTTGCTTCCTATAAAATTTAAAAATTAATTTAGATTAACATGAAATTATTATGTCAATTATATTATATTATAATTATATTATAATTATATTATAATTATATTATATTATAATTCTTACACACACACACACACACACACACACACACACACACACACACACACACACACACACACACACACACACACACACACACACACACACACACACACACACACACACACACACACACACACACACACACACACACACACACACACACACACACACACACACACACACACACACACACACACACACACACACACACACACACACACACACACACACACACACACACACACACACACACACACACACACACACACACACACACACACACACACACACACACACACACACACACACACACACACACACACACACACACACACACACACACACACACACACACACACACACACACACACACACACACACACACACACACACACACACACACACACACACACACACACACACACACCACACACACACACACACACACACACACACCACACACACACACACACACCCACACACACACACACACACACACACACACACACACACACACACACACACACCACACACACACCACACACACCACACACACACCACACACACCCACACACACCACACACACACACACACACACACACACACACCACACACACACACACACACACACACACACACACACACACACACACACACACACACACACACACACACACACACACACACACACACACACACACACACACACACACACACACACACACACACACACACACACACACACACACACACACACACACACACACACACACACACACACACACACACACACACACACACACACACACACACACACACACACACACACACACACACACACACACACACACACACACACACACACACACACACACACACACACACACACACACACACACACACACACACACACACACACACACACACACACACACACACACACACACACACACACACACACACACACACACACACACACACACACACACACACACACACACACACACACACACACACACATATATACAGAGTGTCCCGCAACTACCGCTCCATATTTTAAAGGTAGATTCTCTGACCAATTTAAAAACGATTTTTCCTCAGCGAAAATGCCGAAGAAAATCATTATTTTTTGCATATTCCTAATTTTTGTCATGATGTATCTTTCTAACTAAGCCTTTAATTAAAATTCTATTAAAGTAAACTCTACCTAAAATTAACTAAAGAATGTGATTTTATTAATATTTTATTCCCATAAGGCTTAGTTTGCGAAAAACCCTTTATTTTCAATCATTTATAACTCGAAACCTATTAGTGCCTCGACATTTTCGCTGAGGAAAAATCGTTTTGAAATTGGCCAGAGAATCTACCTTTAAAATATTGAGCGGTAGTTGGGACACCTGTATATATATATATATATGCGTACATGTATATATAGATATATATTTGAAAAAAACAATTAAAACATACACACATAAACAATTAATATTAAACCATATATATGTATATATAATTATGTATACAAGTACATTCTAATTCTAAATATATAATATCTAATTCTAAATATATATAATATCTAATTCTAAATATATATAGTAAAAAATTTTGTGTTAAATTTAACATATTTCACATGTCCCAATTTATCCACTCTAATTTTAATGTTAATTTAACAGAAGGCAAGTATGTAAGTAAATAACACAAGTAACATGTTTAAAAATTAACACAAAAGTGTAACACTTAAATTTTATCTGGAAATAAAGTTTATGTTAAATTAACATATTTATAATGTTAAAATTTAATTAAAAGAAAATGTTATTCTTACATTTTTATGATAAATAACAGAAGAGATATGTCGATTTAACATATGGAAACTGTTATAAAGAGAAAAATAACACAACTTATCTGTTCATTTTAACATATAACTTATTTCATCAAAAATTCGCGCATTTACATATTAATTGTGTTATTTTAACTCTTAGAAACGGTGAATATTAACTCAACGCAGAAATGTCAAAATAATACAACGATAATATGTTACATTAACATAAGAGTATGTTAAAAATTTAACACAAAAATTTTTACACGAGAAAATTTCAACAGAAATACAAAATGTTTTTTACCGTGTATATAATTATGTATACAAGTACATTCTAATTCTAAATATTTCCATTATAAATGGAATTCTGTCACGATAGTAACAACTTCTTAAAACAAGAGTAGTCACATAAAATTTGTATATCTATATGCATGTATGTAAATATGGCATTAACAACTTTTTAAATTTAAATTTGTAAGCAAAATTACTATTTGCAGTGTACAATATTTCTGTCACAAAAATGTACTCCGGATCTCATCACCAAAGTTTTCGCTTCCGTATTTTTCCTTACATTCTTTATAATAAAGTACAACATGTTTTATATTAATATTAGAACTGTAAGTTAATAACTTGCAGAATTTAAAAATTTTATACAGTTGATAACTTTATAAATTACTGACTAAAATTGACGAATATATTTTCCTGCAATGCTTTTTGATATTATATATTATGCAAAAAATAATATAAAATTGCTAAAATAGGTAAAGAATTTATTAGAACAACTATTGTATGTATGTAATGAATTAAAAGACGAAAATGAAATTGCTATTATAAACGAATATGGATGTAGTGGCAAATATTATACAATGGCACTTACAGGTAAGAACATTTTTTTAAATTTATCTGTATAATTACACTTTTTTCTTAAGGGTGTTTTGTATGTACAATCCCAGCAAAAAGTAGCTGTCAAATCAATATTGACGAATATTCACTTTTGGTGTATTTTGAGTATGAGAAATTATGTGGAATATTACAATTTGCTCTTTCAGCATCTTAGCTACAGTGCAGAGATGTATTTTTTAATATTTATTGCGTTTTTACTGAAATATTTCGAATTTTATTAATTGAAATAACTTTTGGCAGGGAATTTTGCCTTGTGACAGATACATGGCTAACTTCATTGAATTATATTTAATATCTTTTTAATCAGTTAATACTTGTATAATATTTGATCAAATTTTTCCTTGTATCGAAACTTTTGCAAATTTTAAAACAAATTCTGAATATTATTTCCATGTGTTTTTATCATTTGAATCAACGTGGTTATACGTTTCCCCTAAAAACACATGTTAATTCGGTGAAAATTAAAATCCTTATAACTTGTGAACGCCTTAGTGAATCAATTTAAAAATTGTACTGAAGATTCTAAATATATGTAAGGACATTCTGTACAATTTTCATTAAATTCTCAATATTTTAAAAATAGGTACAAAACATTCTTAATAAAAAAAAAATTATCAAGATTTCATTTTTGAAGAATTTCGATAAATTACAATAATTTCTCTATATACATAATAATTCAAGGCACATGTTTTTAAATCTTGGAAATAATAGAAAAGTTAACAATTAAATGCGAGATAAAAATCGATCATAGATTAACTAAAAAATATTAATGTTTCAATTATTGTTATTATTGTACTTATGTATATATGTTATGTACATGAGTATGACATAATATATAAGTCAATTTAAAAACATATATATATATATATATATATATTTGTGTGTGTGTGTGTGTGTGTGAGAAAAAATTAAATAATAATTCTACTTTTCTCTAATTTTTTTTAGTATTTGCCGTTATCAGCACAATGATTTTTCTTACTGCGACATTTTGGTCGAATATTTTGAACATTATTTTATCGACAAACTCATCAAAATCACATCACTTGTTGATTATGACAGAATATTTTATCGATCAAGAGAAATATTTTTATTTTATTCTGTTACATTATATTGCATCATGTTGCATCGGGGCAATTGTAACGTTAGCGACAGGAACAATGCTTATTATGTATTTTCAACACACTAGTGGAATGTTTAAAATTGCAAGGTATAAACATAAATATGCTATAATTCATATAGTTTGTTATTTTCAAACCAACATATATAGATCAAAATGAATGTAGATTTAACTTAAAAAATGCTTTTATTTGCTAAATTTTCATATATAATTAAAAACATTATTTATAGTTACCGCATCGAACGTGCAATGAACATTGATATGTTACAAAATAATCAAATAAACAATTTGATATCGAAGGGTTTAATTTGTGCTGTGGATATTCACCGACAAGCTATGAGGTTGATATATATATATATATAGCGCGGGGGGTGTGTGTGTGGGGAGAGAGAGAGAGAGAGAGAGAGATCTAAAATAGATCTGCAGCATATACACACAATATAAAATATTTTTATATCCTTTTTTATATTCTTTTTATTTGTAAAAGTCAATTACTACATTTTTAAATTATTAGGTATTTTAATTATTATTTAATTTTTAAATTTAAATTATTATTTAATTTCATTATTTAATTATTATTTTTTATTACTACATTTTTAAGTCAATTATTACATTTTTAAATTATTATATAAAATAAAAGAGAAATTATATTCTATATAAATCATGTTCAGATTGTATGTATATTGTATATAAAATTATTAAAAGTTACATATATATAAATATAGAAATTGTGTAATAAGATAATTTCGTTATATAATATATTATGAATAACGCTTTATATATATTTTTAAAAATTTTAAACTTAAATATTATATTGCGTACAGTTTTGTTATTACTAATATTTTTTAATTATTTATTGTATATTTCAAAAGAGACTGAGAGAAGGAGAGAGAGAGAGAGAGAAAGAGAGAGACAGAGAGAGAGAGAGACAGAGAGAGAGAGAGAGAGAGAGAGAGAGAGAGAGAGAGAGAGAGAGAGAAGGGAGAGGGAGAGAGAGTAACAAATTATTATTTTTAAAGATTGTCCCAACACTTCATATCCAGTTTTGAAGGAATGATGTTTTGCTTAATAGGAGTTGGAGTAGCCTTGGTGAGCCTTAATTTGTTTCGAGTAAGTTTTCTATTTCTCAAAATCTATTCTTTAAGCAAGTGCTCTACAACTTTCATATAAAATATACAGTAATATATTTATATTAAGCGGTTTAGTTATTACGTGACAAAATATTTATTAAGTACGGCCACAATCGTTCATTTAATTGATAATATAATTTTTAAACTGAGAATCTACCAAATGTTTTTCAATGTTTATTCAAATTTGAAAATTTTCTAAATTGTTAAATGTGAATTCAATATCAAAATTAATGAATTCAAATGGTAGAATCAATGCAGAAGATTTGAAAATTAAAAAAAAATAATTATTTATTTTATTAACTTGAATTTATTGATTTTGTTATAAGATTTATTTTTAATGACTTAAAAGAAATCCTCAAGTTTGAATAAAAATATCGAAAATTATTTGACACATACACACATTTTCAAATTCAAACTTATAATTTTTCAAACTTATAATTCCATAATAAATCTTATATTTAATCATAAATATCATGTTAATTATAATCAACACGCATAATTACTTTTAAAAGTTGCAAATCTTATATTTAATTTTAACTGTAAAAAATTTATTCAATAAATTACATAAAGTAATAGAATAAGATACATAAAATTAAAAATGGATAACAAAAAATAAAGATAAATAAAACCTTTCTTTCCTAATCTAATAGTAAATTTTTCAAAATTATAAAGTGATACAACAATTTAAGAAACGCCTTTAAAAATATTAAGAATTAATATTATCTTGTTTTTTATGTTTAAATAAAGTCTTTTTTGTGAAATTATATAAATAACATCAATAAATTTGTCTTAGATTTTTCAGATTGCATCATCAACAGAGAATGTGAAGGAATTGATAGTCCCCTTTCTATCTACAAGTGTCACTGTCTTGTATATGTTCCTAGCCAACCATGTCGGACAAAATATAACGAATCACAATCAACAAGTATTTATTACTGCGTAAGAAATGTATCTGCAAAACAGCATGCATGAAAACTCAAACCATTAAATTAAATGTAGAAATCAATAATGTGCAATATATCAAGCACATGATGAGTGAAGTTTTAATAAAGAATCATTTTGCGGTATATTTCCGACATTTTATTATCGATTTTACAATTCATTTTCTAGGTATAATGTTCGATGGTATGCAGTTCCCTTGTACATACAAAAAATGATCCTATTTTTGTTACAAAGAAATTCTCGAGACTTTACTTTGAATGTCGGTGGACTGTTTGTTGCGTCTATAGAGTGTTTCGCAACGGTATGACAGAGAAGATATAGTAAAATATATCCAATATATTTTTTTAAATGTATTTATAAATATATCTAAATATAGCAAAATATAGCAAAATATATTTAATGTTATAATAAACATAAATATATAAGATATTTTTCTTTTTAGCTACTGAAGACTTCAGTATCTTATTTTACAGTTATATATTCTACGCGATAATAAGATTGTAAAAGTGAATTATATAAAAACACGATAAGAGAAAGAATATAGTTACAATAAAGAAACGATATTATTTTTCAATAATTGTTATATACTAGAAAAATAAAAACTAATATATAGTTTAGAGCTGAAAGTTTTCCCATGTATAGAAACATAAGGGAACAAAATTTATTTCAAGATATTCATTGCGCGTATGCAACGAATTGAAATTGAATATAACGTGTACATCAAGTATAATAACGTATAATAAACTTAATATTTAATTATTTAATATTATCTTCAATTATGATATCATCAAAATGCATAACATTTTTTTTTATCTAATATGATACATTGTTAAATAAATAGTAATACTCCTAAATTATTTGAGTTTAAAGTTTTCAATAACATATACGAGGTCTGTAAATAAAGTAACGAGACTTTTTCGAAATGAACTTTTATTTATAATTTAACTATAATTTAACTTTGTCCCCTTCAAAATAGTTCCCTTGGGAAACAATGTCTCAAGCGTTGCGTGACTTCCCAAGGGAACTATTTTGAAGCAGACAGAGTTAAGTTATAAATAAAAGTTCATCTCGAAAAGTCTCATTACTTTATTTACAGACCTCGTATGTACATTGAATTAAAAAAATACAATTATGTAAAAATTATAATATTATATTGTATTATATTATTAATAAGAAATAATATTATTACAGCGGCTATATTATTATAACGAAATTTTTATTGTACCGAACGCCTATTTTTCTTTTTTTAATTCGAAATATTGTTGTATGCTCGACTAGTTCGAATATAACTTTGTACTGTACTGATTATATTCGGCTTCAAAATGTTCGAAGTGAGGAAAATATTTTTTTCGAAGACTATACAGAAGTGCATCCATGCGTGTTTCCGCATTAGAAAAGGGGGAAAAACATTTGCGAAGTAATATTGTGTAATATTAATGAAAAGGGGGGAAAAAACATTTACGGAGTAATATTTTCAGAGTTGTATTGATTGCACACACTTCACGAAGAAATTTATTGAGTTGCATGTGATATTTGATTTTATTTAATTTTATTTTAAATGTCTTAAATAATTAATAATTTTATTATTATATTTCTAATTTAATTATTATATTTTTAATTCAATTTTAGAATATATATTTGTAAGTGATTATTTCTTTTAATATTTTAATATTTTTCTTCAAGTCGAATAAATATTTATTTTATTTTTATTTTTTCCTTATTGGTGTGTTCAAATATTATAATATAAAAACAATAGAAAAAATGTATGTTACACAAATTTGCTATTTATAGAAAAGTCCATATAAAAATCATTTATAACTTAATTTAGTCTTTTATCACACTATTATCCACTATTATCCACTATTAAAAATTATTTGCCAGTAAAGTCAAAATAATATTTCCGTGATTGATACTTCCTTAGAAAGAAACCAAAACATTTAAAAATATTAATTTATTTATCAATTTTTCTATTTTCATAAATGAATAAGATAATCAAGATTTTAAGTTAAAAAAAATAGATTATTAATTTTACATGATAAAAATTAGTTAATTTGCATATATAATTACAATTGTATATAAATATTATTCTCTCATGATAAGTTTGGTTACCTTTTTTGTTTCTAATTTTTAAGATTAAAAAATTTTAGATGATCTTGCTCTGACCTTTGCGACGCCACCCAAGATTAAATTCATCAGCGCCAGTAAATAGATCTTTTGAAATCCTATAACTTTTATCTGAAACATTTTTTTCAGAAATGCTTAGTTTTCGAGATATTTCACCGTTCCGGTACTTTTTATACACCCTTTATAATATATGCTGTTTTATATTTTTTATTAAAATATTTTAGTATTTTTTTTAGTATTATTTTTTCAATTATATAATTTAAATTAGAATAATTTCCGTTTAATGAATAAAATTATTTTACCATAGCATTTAAAATATCTCTATCATGCTCTAAAAGTTCGTATTTAATTTACATTTGGTATGAATTTGATGAATGATTGTTTTAGTAAAAGTGCTAAATTAAATTATTGTTTATTATTTTATATCTCTATAATACATACATCTTTATAATCAATTCTTATATTACTTACTATTAATTAATAATAATAATAGTTTCACTATGTAATATTATAATCATATTTTCCTTCCAATAATGTTAAAAGTTTACTTTAATATGAAAGTAAATTTCAAAGCAATTAAGAGGGAGAAATATATATATATATATAATTATATATATATATATATATATAAAAAATTATTATTTGTAAAGTTTATTTTGAAAGGAATTCTCTTAATCATTTATAATTCGGATGCAATGATTGATTATAATTGATTTTAAGACTGTTTTGTTAAAAAAAAAATAATTCCAAAGTTTATCAGATAATTTATTGTTGAAATTAGATTTCTTAATTCTTCTTTAATTCTTTATTTAACTTTAGTTCTTCGCGAATATCCTTTTAATAATTGGAAATCTCCAAATTTAAAAAGTTAGAATAATTTATTAATCGAACTCTGTACTCTTACCTTCTAGTCCACAGAAATATATATTAGACGGACTGCCATATAAACAAATATGCTTATGACGGTGATGATTTTTATGATATTATACAATGGATCCTGGAAATCTAATAGCAATCAAGAAATCGTTAGTTTATCAAAATAGTAAATTATCGTAAGAAATGTCATAATAAAAAGAACACAAACTTTTCGAAGCAACTGAAATAGTTTATTCCCATCTCTGTAATATTATTATATTGTGTCATAAAAGTACATTTAATAAAAAATTAGTAATTCTTTTAATAATAAATTATTATAATATTATTATAAATAATATCATCAAATGTAGTAATTAAAAAACATCATCGAAATTATATGATTATTTTGTTTTTTGATATATTTTGATATTTTTATTTATTTTATACTATAATTTATTTATTGAATTGTTATTATTACATCTATATCTATTTAAGTTTTAAATTTTTTTGACTTTGTCCAACATTTATTCACATTTATTATGAGCAGTTTGCCCCTCAAAATATAGCCAAAAGTTTAAAATCTTTATTTAAAAATATCAAAAATAAACTGATCGTGCATATAAATAATATAATGTAAATTCTGTTACCAAACTTTATTATTATTGTGGCATAGTGTTTATATATAAATTTTGATTTTAACGATTTTAGCGTTTGTCTTAAATTTAATATTTGCTTATTATTTTGTAAAAACATCTTTTTTAATTTATAAAATCTATATACATATATATATTAAAATAAAATTTTTTTTATTTCTCTAAAAGCTCACTATTTTCTACAATTTTTCAATGGTTATAAGATGTATTGTGATGTTACCTTTAATAATGATTTGAACCGTCGTTTTTCTAATGGATAGCGACCTTTATTACTTGGGCAATAAAGTATGTCAGTATTTGCCATCTCCTTCAGACAATAAACATTTATGAATACATTTGCACAGTTGCATGCGGATATGAGATTTCTTGTCACATCTATCATAAACAGATTTATATATATAATATTTTTAAATAATATTGTTGAAATTAAATGTTGAAATTATATAATTTAAATGTTGAAATTAAATGTTGAAATAAAAATGTTGAATTAATTGTTGAATTTAAATGTTGAAATTATATAATATATATATATCCAATCTTTTTAGTAAATAAATTATATAGATATATATTTTTGTGTTCATACACATATACACAAACACACACAAAAATATATATCTCTATAATTCTATATAAATCTCACACATAAAAATATAAATCTATATAACTTTTTATGCGTTAGGCTCATTCATATGAGCGTAACGCATAAAAAAGTTTATAATACAAAATACATAACGTTGATTTAAAAAATTTTTATTCTGCAAATATTTTTGTAAATAAAATTTATTAAACTGATTGTTTCATAAAAATAAACCTACGTACCTTCTTTAACGCCAACATGATGGCGTATCATCCGATCTTAGTGCATCTGTCATGGAAGAAAGATCAGAGTTCAAATTCATTCATTTTTAATTATTATTAATTTATTGAGCAATAAAGTTTATTATACAAATTTTTGTTATAATAACGGATTAATATCTGAAAGTTTTATGAATTTAACTTTCTATGTTGTCACCGTATGATTAATCTATTTATACTGCAATCTTTGATATTTTTCTGATTTATTTATATTTATTCTTATTTTAATAACGGCTGAACGGATCGAATTCTTTAGCTTTAATCGATAGGCGGATTTGAATTGTATAAAGAAAGTATCTTTATTTTTGCGCTGCGTGATCTATAAATGGAATGCGTGCGCGGTGATTATTTTGAGCATTTGTTACACAGTAAAAAATTTTGTGTTAAATTTAACATATTTCACATGTCCCAATTTATCCACTCTAATTTTAATGTTAATTTAACAGAAGGCAAGTAAATAAATAACACAAGTAATATGTTTAAAAATTAACACAAAAGTGTAACACTTAAATTTTATCTGGAAATAAAGTTTATGTTAAATTAACATATTTATAATGTTAAATTTATTTAAAAGAAAATGTTATTCTTACATTTTTATAACAGAAGAGATAAATAACAGAAGAGATATGTCGATTTAACATATGGAAACTGTTATAGAGAAAAAAATAACACAACTTATCTGTTCATTTTAACATATAACTTATTTCATCAAAAATTCGTGCATTTACATATTAATTGTGTTATTTTAACTCTTAGAAACGGTGAATATTAACTCAACGCAGAAATGTCAAAATAACACAACGATAATATGTTACATTAACATAAGAGTATGTTAAAAATTTAACACAAAAATTTTTACACGAGAAAATTTCAACAGAAATACAAAATATTTTTTATAAATAAATGTATAAATAAATGTATTTATAACAACGCCAAACGTGTTGTCCTTATTTATATCTGCTTTCCCCTCGCACTTTTGTCGAAATACAGTTCACAAATTACACTGATGAACAATTTAATAAATAGTATTCATCGATAATATCGGTATTTCTCGACCGATCGGACTCCAACGACAGGCAATCCGCCATACTGTCGTGTATTCAAGCTCAACACCCTGTATATACCTTTTTAAATATAATATCCCTTAAATTAGACTAAAAAAAGAAGTGATATAATCGTCAAAAATTTACCTTTTTAAAAAAAGGGAAAAAAAGAACGCCAAGTTCATGCATTAATTGTATCAAACTGTTATATTGTCTACAAAAGTAGTGATATAAAAAAATTGCGTTAACTAAGAATAAAAATTTGTACAAGATAAATAGAAGTGTAAAAGAAAGAAAACTTGTACAAGTTAAATAGAAATATTTTAGTTGAAAACAGTGTTATACAAAATAGTTGTTTTAATTTTCAAAAATAATAATATTAAAAAATTAAAAATTGAAAACTGAAAATTAATATGAAACAAGAAAATAAAAAAAAAATTAATTAAAAAAACTTGACGCTG
>JAPIVC010000537.1:0-48571 GCA_030586385.1 Camponotus fellah | reverse complement strand
CCGAGCGACTTCTGCCTTCTCACGCGTAAGGACATGTTGCACGAGTACGTCGACAGCGTCGAAAGACTGCAGGAGACGCGTCTCTCGCCGCGCGAGTCTTTCTGCAGTTCCTAATCGGTGACGCACCGTATCGAGCGATACGCGCGCGACGCGTATCTGGAAAGCGGTTTAGCGTCAAGTGTTAGACGATTACAGCGATCTCTATCTAAAGATCGACGTTCTTCTGCTCGCGGACGTGTTCGAAAATTTTCGCGCCGCTTTGGCAGAGTTACGGTTTAGACCCCGCGTACTACTACATGCTGCCGGGGATACACGTGGGACGCGATGCTTAAATACAAGGAAGTCCGCTTCGAGCTGCTTATCGATATCGATATGATGTTCGTGGAACGCGGCGATTTGAGTCAATGCTCGAACAGGTATGCTTGTGCTGGCAACAGAGTACATGAGCGCGTACGATCCATCGCGGCCGTCGATCTACTGATGTATCTGTCAACAATCTGTACGGTTGGGCGATGTGCCAACCGTTGCTGTACGAGCGATTCGAGTGGGTCGGCGACCTCGAGTCTCGACATAATGTCCGTGACGAAGGATTCGGCTGTCGGCTACATCCTCGAGGTCAATCTCGACTATCCGGCCGACTCGCGACGTTCATGCCGATCTTCCGTTTTGCCCCACGCGCGATAAACCGCCGGGAAGCCGGCAGAGCAAACCCTAGCCACGCTGTACGATAAAGCGCCGATACGTCACGCACTATCGCAATCTGCAGCAGTGCGTTCGTCTGATCTACGTCCGACGAGGATTCATCGCGCGCTGTGCTTCTCGCAGTCGTCATGGTTACGCGGATACGTGGGCTTAATACGCGCTTACGCATAACGCGAGTAACGATTTCGAGAAGAATCTGTACAAGTTGATGAACAACACCGTTTTTGGCAAGACTATGGAAAACGTGCGCAATCGCGTGGACGATTCGCTCGCGATTCGATGGACGGACGATTCGGAACCGAGACTCCATCTCTAAACCAATTTTCACAGAAGCGTATTTTCGGAGAACCTCATGGCCGTGGAATTGGGCAAATTGGAGGCGAAAATCAATAAACTTAGTCTATGTAGAGCATGTCAAATTTCTCCATATATCTAAGATTCATCTGTGCGCGTTCACTACATGGGTTGTTATCGCTCTATGGCGATAAGTGTAGAATATTATTACACTGACACGGACAGTTTACAGCGTCGAGTTTGAGGGTGCGTACGAGCGAATGAAGTGCGATATCGATAGATTCGACACGAGCGCTGTCGACAATCCGGCATGCCGCGCGCGAATAAGAAGGTTCGTCTGATGAGGACGAAAATAACGGCGCTCTGTGCTCGAGTTCGTCGGACCCAGAGCGAGATGTGTACGCGTTGCGAGTCGAGGGACGACACTAAGGAAGAGCAAGGGTGTAAGAGCAACGTTGTCGCGAGAACGCTGACGTTCGACGATTACGCGCGCTGCATGAGACGCGAGATCGAGATGACCTGCGAGCAGTCGTGCCTGAGATCCAAGTCACACAAGGTGTACATCGTGCGCGAGTCGAAGGTCACACTCAGTCCGTACGACGATAAGCGCTACGTCCGATTCGACTGACACTCTGCCGTGGGGCACTGCAAGATACCTCTGAGGAGAGACGAGGATATTTCGCGAGCGCGATGCCGTGTATTTTTTATAGATAAATAGGGAGATAATGTTGGTTTACTCGATTTTTCCATTGGTGCGAGAGAGAACTCTGTAAGAGCGACGTAGATAGAAAGATATCTGAGGGGGTTGTGACGCCTGCGCGAGCGAGTAGGAGGAGTAAGGTATGGCGAAGGGAGCCGCTCGCCGTCGGGTGGGTAAACGGGCGATTCTTGACGTCACAGGGGGTGGGAGCGAGGGGGGAAGCGGCTCGCCGTCGGGCGAGGGTGACGGTAAGACGTCGCCGCGCGGTGGCGCGCGCGTGCGCGTGGAGCGTCCTGGTTACGGCATCGCTTGGCGCGCGGAGCGTGCTGCGCGCGGAGCGCGTCCCTGACCACCATAGTCGCCGCCGCCCCCGCTGCCGCTCTTGGACGCTAGGGCGTTGTTCTTTCCTGCCGGTTCACTATTGTTCCGTTCGCGCGCTAGCGGGAGGAGAGGGAGATGGAAGCGGACGACGATACGGGAGAGAGAGAGAGAGAGGCGACGAATCTCGATTTAAATCGTTCTTTTTTATTCTATTAGAGTTTTGTTTATCGTTGTAAAAAATAATATATAATAATTACATAATAATACATAATATATATAATAATATATAATAATTACATAATAACAATATATAATAATTATATAGTGATAATAAAAATATATAATAAATACATAACGATTAAAAATTTTATCCTCCCTATTTTAGCCTTCACGTGTATTCGCAATAACCTCATTTCTTCCTCGTCTCGCTGTCTCGCGTGTTCTACTAATTCCGCGACTACTCTTCTCTCCTCTTCCTTCCGTATTACTCGTCTCTCCTCGTACCGTATTAAGGATATTTCTTTATCTCTTCGAACAAATCCTGCATGCCGAAGAGTAGTCGCAGATTGAAGATATCGAGATATCTCCATCCGTTTATCTATCCGATTATTCTGGCTCTCCGAAGTGTCGCCCTATTCCTCCGCGAAATCGTGTCGCGCGTCTCGTCGTATCATTCATATTCGCTGCCGATGTTTACAAATCCAGGAATCTCAACCTCGGAAGTGAACTGTAAAAAATGATATATATTATATATATGCGCGTGTATAATTTTTTTCGTAAACAAAAAAATTATTTACTGCCCAAAAGAACATCACTTTAGCCACAATGCAGAATAATAAATTGACGAATTCTTCACAAAGTATACAGATTCCTGTCGGTGTTCTTCATTTTTAATTTTTTCTCGTAACTGCAGCACATTCTCTCTCTTCGAATGAAACTCGACTAAAGCTCGAGAAAAAAATGATTTAATCGATGGGATTAACCATATCTTCCTGAAAGTATCGCGCATTAAAGCATTAGCGCGTTTTAGATTGAGGAAAGAGCGATAAGCGGTCGCGAATGTTTCCGGCAACTCGGCGCAGGATCTCCCGTTTTCCTTTTTTCCCGTTTAACCTAAATAGTTCTTAAATTCGATGTATCGGGAGAGTATGTCGCGTGTAGAGGTGTAAAATTTCGCGCGTAATATATATATATTTATTGTTCCATATAAATTATAAATTCGATGTATCAGGAGAGTATGTCGCGAGTAATATATATTTATTGCTCCATATAAATTAAGGAGGAGGATGATGAGAAGGAGAGATTGCGAATTTCATGTAAAAATATTTTTTTATTTATTCGATGAACGTTACATATATACGAGTACATAAGTCGTTAATGGGATTGCGTTAGCGAAACGTATATTTTTTTGCGCGGATATATAATTATTTGTCAATAAGATTGCATTAGCGGTATGTTTCTTTATTATGAGAATTTTACAAACTGTAGTAGAGTCCGAAAGGGAGAGCGTGTAACTCGCAATCGATTAGATGACCGCGCATAGCGCGAACTGCGAGAAGCTGAATGATTGCGCGATCGTTCTTCCCAGCGAGGACGATAAATGGTTGACGTTTGATATTTTTTCGAGAAAGGAACGAATTCCATTCGTAGCTGATTTGGAATGTGTGCTGGATAAGAAAAATGAAGATGAAAAGAGGACCGCGAACACGGCTATCACTCATAAGGTTCATAGCGTGGGTTATTACACGCGCTGTTCCTTCGATGATGCCGCGTCGGCGTACAGATCTTATCGCGGCGAGAGATGCGTCGCGTGGTTCGTGCGCGAGTTGCACGAATTGGCGCAGCGCGCGAAGATCGTTCTCGATATCGCGATACCGATGGCGGATCTTACGCCCGAGGAATGCGAGAGATGCGTGAGCGCGACGCGCTGTCACGTGCGACGGACCGTTCGAAGCGGGAGACATTCGCGTGCGCGATCATTGTCATTTGACCGGCCGTTTCAGGGTCCGGCGCATTCTAATTGTAATTTGAATTACAAGGATTCTCACGTCATACCTGTGTTCTTCTTCAATCTGTCGGGTTATGACGCGCATTTTATTATCAAGAATGTGGCTAATGCTCCCGGCAGAGTTACTACCGATAACGAAGGAATCGTATATAGCTTTCGCGAAGAACGTTCAGGATACCGCGTCAACGACTCATAAGCGAAGCGATGGAAGCTCCATGCGTTCCAGATGCATTAAATTGCGATTTGTGGATTCGTTCAAATTTTTAGGCGCCAGTCTCGAAAAACTAGCGTCGTATCTCGACGAGAGTAAGTTGACAATCGCGCGAAGCGAATTTCTCGTCGATGACGACTTTAAACTTCTCACACGCAAAGGTGTGTTTCCGTACGAGTATATCGATAGCGTCGAGAAATTGCGGGAGGACGCGTCTTCCGCCGCGCGATTCCTTCTACAGCTCGCTGATGGACGATATTGTATCCGAAAGCGATTACGCGACTCGCGTTTAGAAGCGATTTCGCATCGAAACGTTGGGCGATTACAGCGATCTCTATCTAAAGACTGATGTTCTTTTACTCGCGGACGTATTCGAGAATTTTCGCACCGCCTGTCTGGAGAGTTACGGTTTAGATCCCGCGTATTATTTCACGTTGCCGGGATACACGTGGGACGCGATGCTGAAATACAGCGGAATTCGTTTCGAGTTGCTATCGATATGATAATGTTCGTGGAGCGCGGAATACGCGGCGGTCTCAGTCAGTGTTCGAGTAGGTACGCGAGCGCGAACAATAAATACATGAGCGCATTCGATTCGTCGCAACCGTCGATCTATCTGATGTATTTAGATATTAATAATTTATACGGTTGGGCGATGTGTCAATCGTTACCCTATAAGCAATTCGAGTGGGTTAGAGTCTCGAGAGTCTCGATGTGAACTCCATAACGGAGGATTCGCCGGTCAGTTATATTCTGAAGGTCGATTTAGATTATCCGATAGATGCGCACGATACCCACGCTGATTTACCGTTTTGTTCGACGCGCGACACGCCGCCCGGAAAGCGGCAGAGCGAACTCCTAGCTACGCTATACGATAAGCGCAAATACGTCACGCATTATCGTAATTTACAGCAGTGTATTCGTCACGGTCTGCGTTTGACGAAGATTCATCGAGCGTTGCGTTTTTTACAGTCACCGTGGTTACGCGGATACGTGGAATTTAATACGCGTTTATGTACTAATGCGATTTTGAAAAAAATTTATACAAGCTGATGAACAATGCCGTCTTTGGTAAAACTATGGAGAACGTGCGTAATCGCGTGGATGTTAGACTCGTGACTAAATGGGATAGGCGATATGGAGCCGAAGCGTTGATCTTTAAACCAAATTTTCACAGTAGAAGCGTTCTCGGAGACTCTCATGGCTGTGGAATTGCATAAATTGGAAGCGAAAATTAACAAATGTACGTCGGCATGTCCATCCTCGATATATCTAAGATTCGCTTATACGTTTTTCACTACGGAATACATGTTGCCGCTCTACGGCGATAAGTGTAGAATATTATATACCGATACGGACAGTTTCGTGTATAGTATCGAATGCGAAGACGCGTACGAACGAATGAGACGCGACATCGATAGATTCGACACGAGCGATTACGCCGACGACAATCCTATGGTATGCCGCGCGCGAATAAGAAGAAAGTTCTCGGTTTGATGAAAGATGAGAATAATGGCGCTTTCATGTTAGAATTCGTAGGACTCAGAGCGAAAATGTATGCGTTGCGAATCGAGGGTAAGAGCGATATTAAAAAGAGTAAAGGAGTGAAGAGAGACGTCATAGCGAAAACTTTAACATTTAATGATTATACGCGTTGTTTGAGACGCGAGATCGAAATGACTTGCGAATAATCGTGCTTGAGATCGAAATTACACAAGATGTATACTGTCCGCAAGACAAAAATTGCGCTCAGCCCGTATGACGATAAACGTTACGTTATACCCGATTCAGTTGACACTCTACCGTGGGAACATTATAAGATACCTCTGTAAGAAGAAAAAGAAGATGATGCGAGTCGACAGTTTGTAAATATATATATATATATATATATATATATATATATATATAATACAATGTATTATTTTTTTTCCTTTATTTCACTATTCGCATATAAAATATATTTATTAAACAACCGATATACGAGAAAAGAGCGATAAGAGCCACCGCGGATGATAGTGCGTAAAATTTTATAAAGATTAATAAATCGTGAAAAATAAGACGCGAAAATAAGACATGCATATATTTTACTTGGTGCATAAACCAAGGTAGATTCTCCATTCGAGAATACTATATAAGACCCCTCTTTACCCCCTGCAGAGATGTAAGCGAGAAAAATATCGGGGCGAAGTCGCTGAATCGGGAGTCGAACCCGAGTCTTTCGCTTGCCGGACGACTGCTCTAAACCAACTGAGCTATTCAGCCCCACACCGATATCCCTCCGCCTATTTGTAGAAATAATGGGAACGCGATTAGCTCGCGTAAATTTAACAAATTAAAATAGATAAAGAATTAGGCTCTGAAATGTATTAAACAACCGATATACGAGAAAAGAGCGATAAGAGCCACCGCGGATGATAGTGCGTAAAATTTTATAAAGATTAATAAATCGTGAAAAATAAGACGCGAAAATAAGACATGCATATATTTTACTTGGTGCATAAACCAGGTAGATTCTCCATTCGAGAATACTATATAAGACCCCTCTTTTACCCCCTGCAGAGATGTAAGCGAGAAAAATATCGGGGCAGTCGCTGAATCGGGAGTCGAACCCGAGTCTTTCGCTTGCCGGACGACTGCTCTAAACCAATCGGTGTGGGGCTGAATAGCTCAGTTGGTTTAGAGCAGTCGTCCGGCAAGCTAAAGACTCGGGTTGACTCCCGATTCAGCGACTTCCACAGAAATCGGGGGGAGGGGTCTTATATAGTATTCTCGAATGGAGAATCTACCTGGTTTATGCACCAAGTAAAATATATGCATGTCTTGTTTTCGCGTCTTATTTTTCACGATTTATTAATCTTTATAAACTCTTTACGCACTATCATCCGCGGTGGCCCTTATCGCTCTTTTTCTCGTATATCGTGTTTAATACATTTCAGAGCTAATTCTTTATCTATTTTAATATATTTATTATAATAATAATGCGTTACAATATGTTATTCTTTTTTATCCAAGAATTATGCGATTTGTCCATTCCCAACCATTTTACGAGCGCCATATTACCCTTCTGACATAATACTTTCTCGACGAGATACACATCTGGATCGGAGACTCGCTGCAATTCGTACTCGAAGAATCCTCCGGCTATCGGTTCGTCGCGCGAATCCGTTAGCGTGTACGTCACGGGATTTGTTCTGCAAACTTCGGCCACGCGGAAGATCTCCGTCGTCCAGTTCGGCGTGTATCCCTTCTCGAAAAGTGTCTTGTATTTGCTCACGCGCACGGGGTCGTTCGGTCGAAATTTTCCCGGGACGGCGATCTTCGGGCGGCTGTACACCGTCGATAGGAGTTTCGTGGAAAAACATGGAATCAATCACTACTCGACGTATTCGGTGTTGAAAGCCTCGATCGTCGAACGTTTCAATCGCACGCTCAAAAATTCCATGTGGAAGTATTTCACATTGAACGAAACGTACAAGTGGCTCGACGCATCTAATATCCGAGTATAACGCTCGTAAACATCGAACTATTGGGATGCGTCCAATCGACGTGACGCCCGCTCGAGTAGGAGACGCTCCATTTGATTGATTCCATGTTTTTCCACGAATCCGCGCATCTCAGCGTTGTAGAACTCTTTTCCTTTGTCAGTTTGCAGGTTTTTCGGATAGCACTTGGAAGCGCGCGTTACGCTCGAGAGAGCTCGAGTAACTTCAACGCCGCTTTTTTTCTTAAGCCCACGCGTATTTGTTTAGAGCGTCGATGATAGTGAGTATGTAATTATAACCTTTATTGTGCCTAGCGTAAGGGCGCATTTCGACGACATCAGCTTGCCACAGATCGTCGTATCCGCGCACGATGACGCGTCGACGGGGAAAGTTCTTTCTCGCGGGTGCGTGCAGTTCACCTACGAGTTTTCGTTTCGCGGCACTCATTTTATTAACTCTCTCTTTTTTTTCGCTATTCTTTTTTAGACGTTTTATCATCCTGTTTAATAACTACCACGCTTGATTTGTCCGTTTTAGGAATTGTCGTCGTCGTTGTAGTTATTTTTCGCGTTAATTCGTTCACATTTTTTCTTAGTTGCGTTATTTCGCTATTTAACTCCCGTAATCTCATATTGCAATGCCGCTTCAAGTTTCGTAAGCTCGTGTTAGAATTATGCATCATTCGCGTTATCGAATCATTCAGATCGTTTGATGCTTTATTCAACGCGTTTCTAGTCACCTCGACGGACTTTTCTAAATTGCTTATTACCTTATCCTTGGCGATGCGCATCTGCGTGTCAGATTCGATGAACTTCCGCAAATTATCGACCAATTGCGTGACGAGCTTCTGCAAATTCTCGTACGTTCGCAGTCGTCTCTCGAGAACGTTCTCTCTCGTGGAACTTTGAGAAATTTCGTTTTTCAGAGAACGCGTATTTTCATTCGCGGCATTCTGAACAGTGTCGATCTTCGCGTACAGAAGAACGATTTTCTCACGCAGATCGATGATGTCTTTCGCTGACGAGTTCGCACCGTTCTCTAGTTTCGTCACTAAAAATCTTATATTCTCGCGCCGTTTTTCCTCTTCCGTTTGCGCTTCGCGTATAATATGCGCGACATATTTCCTACTCGTCACGTCGTCGTCATTGATCGGCCAGGCTACTCATCGTATCTTGAAATTTCGAGCATCGTAATGCGACGCGGAGGAGGAAGAGGCACCGTTGTCGGAGATACTTAGGCACAGTGCGTTATCGCGCACGTAATTTCGTAGAGATTCCACACTCGCGCGTAATTTACCGCCATAACCGTGTTCGCGACTTTTTTTCTGTAACGATATGCCGAATTTGTTTACAGACATCGCGCGGTTGAATGACGCGTGCACGCTCGCCGCCGTCTCGACGCGGTATCTCACAGTATCGCGCCCGCTTCGCGAAGCTCCTCGATTATCGATAGAATTTCGTTGTTGTGAGCGTTGTTGCCACCTCGACGAGAAGCGTCTAGCAATCGAAGACGATCCATCAATTCATTCGGATCGTCCCAATGAACATAATTCACGGTATCGTCGGTCACGCGCATGGTGGACGGCACGCGACCTCCGCCGATTCTTTTTTTCGGACTATCCATTTGTAGAATCGGCGCTATAACATGCTTGTATTATACCGGCATGCGAATATTATGTTCGCGTCTGTGAGTGTTAGTTTGCAGCAGTATACTCTTATACGCCGCTTTGTCTCTTTCCGTGTACTTGAGATCGTCGAGAATTCTCTTGAAGATCAATTCGTACAGACCGGGAGTACCGGCATATCTGATTCCGTCTATAAATATCGCATCGTCCGCACCCACGTCGAATCTTTTATTTCCAAGCATAGTGTCGGCGTCGGAAAAGTAAACTCCGTAAACGTGATCGAATTCGCTCGGTACACCGCTGAGAATCGCGCCTACGTATCTTCGCGCCAACGGACCTAATTGATTGCGTAGAAGATCTCGTCCTCGAGGAGACCGCAGAGACTGTCTGATTGACGTTTCGAGTACTGCAGGTGAATCGAAAACGTCGTCGCTCGTCTCGAACGTTTCCTCGACGAGCGGCTCCGCGAAAGATTCTTCTCCCGTCAACTTAAACCGTTTTGCGGGCGATATATTCGACGCTCCTACGGGTGTGGAAGTCACTGCAGGCGAATCCGACGTATCGTCCAAACGTTGAAATCGTTTAGCCTTCAAATTTTTCGCGGATAGCAACGGTAATGCGCCCCTCTCCGTCTCTTCCTCCACATTCTCTTCTTCCTCTCGCATCGTCGTCGTTTTCCCGACACTTCGCATAAATGCGTCATCATCATACTTGCCATTGTCGTTATCAATCTCGTTCTTCTTCGCAATTTCCGTTCGTCGATTCCTTTCGCGCGGAATCGTCTCCGATACGCTCGGCGATATGACGCAACGGTTCGACGATCGGTTTGAATCGCGTTTCTAAAGCCGTCTCACTCTCCATTTTACCGGTCTTCAATGCTCTGTGCTTCTTGCGAATCGCGCGTTCTCGCTATCTCTCTCGGGTTTTCTCACGTCTATCCACATCCGTCATCGCGCGTCGTTCGTCTCGCCTTCTCTCTCTTTTCGTCTCTTTCTCTCTCTCTATGATAGTCACCGTCTCCAGAACGATTAATTTATTGCGGTAACGACGACGGCGGCGACGGCGGCGGCGGCGACGATAATTATAACATTTTACGGCACGATGTAATCATTGAATCCTCGCCTGTATCTGCCGTTACTTAGCGCGCTATCTTTATCGATCACTAGAAAACCGTATCGGTATTTCCAACACGCGCGACACAGCGCGTAAAAATCATCATACGACATATCGGTATTCACATGATCGTTATGTATGTGTTTAAGATTAGTACCATCTTGTTTAAAAAGTATTAACAGATTCGCGTTATCGCTCAAATGTTTCGGTATCTTAGCGTACGACTGGCACAGATAGAAACAATCAACGTTGGCGTGTCGCCCCATAGCGAAGTATTCTCTCACAGCGTCCTGTTTATCGCAGGCCACGTCGTCGAACACGAATATTGAATTCGGTAGCGCCTCGCTCGGTAAAATGACGTCGGTATTTTTCGAATACGTGAAATAACCGATATCTTCCATCGGTTTCAATAATTTTTCCAAATATCGATATTTGGGCTGATGTAATGATTTTGAGTAAACGTATACATTCTCGAATCTCACGCCGTGAGGACTCTCCAGAAGACTTATCAACACGTTTGTTTTACCGCAATTAGACGGACCGCAGATTACGCAACGAATTGCGGTTGGTAATAAATAACCGTGTTTCCGTTGTTTCTCATTCATCGAACTGGTTTTACCGTCGATATTCGACACTCTTATCGCGATCGGTTGACGCACGAAACGCATCGTCTCTCTCTCTCTCTTTTTTACGATTTTTCTCTCTTCATCCGTTGTCGCGAGCGACTTCGCACATTAGTGCGCAGACTCGCGCGCAACGAATAAAAGAGAGAGGAACGGTCGCGTCGTCAGTTCGATTGATGACGGCGGCGATAACGCGATAAAATTGCGCACTTTCGATGTCCGCGCTCAACTGACGAATTGCGAAACGATACGACGACAGTATATAAATTTATTCGTTATTCGCGCACAACGAGTCGACATGTTTATTCTATTCGTGAATGATTCCGATATTCTCGAATTTAGTGAATATCAGTTACAATACATTCCGAAAAAACTCTTATTGGAAAAATATTACCACTTCATCGATAAACTATGGGGAAAATTGCCCGTGCATTTGCAGGATGATTTCGATATTATGCGTCATCGTCTTTGCCATAAACATTACAATCAACCGGGGCAAACAGATCACATCGATAGTCCGCCACCGATGGTTAAAGATTGTTTCGAGTGCGGCTATAAAACGACGATCGTATGAAATACGCAACGTACATCGGTGATGGAGGTTTACTCAATAGAGCTATAAATAATCTTCCATTCGAACTACATATACCCGGATATCAGTTTTGCGGTCCCGGTATTCTTCTCGCGAAGCGCAGGCGATCTAGGGATCAATCCTCTGGACGCGGTCTTGTCCTGAGCACGATATCGCTTATTCGCGAAGCGACGATCTCGCCGATCGGCACGTCTCGGATCGAGCGCTCGGAGCGAGAGCATTCGAGCGTATCCGTGCCGGAGATTCGACTCTCGGGGAAAGATTAGCGGCATCGGCCGTATGGGCGGCTATGAAAGCGAAGACGAAATTAGGAATGGGTATGACTGGAACGCGGAAAAGTGGCGGCAAAAAGGAAAACGAGTACGAGAAAGAGAACGAGCCGAATTCTTCCTGCGGCGGGCTTCTTACCGCTGTTACCCGCACTCGGGGCGTTAGGATCGTTGATCGGTGGAGCGGCTGGTGTGGCAAAAATGGTGAACGACGGCAAAGCGACGCGTCGACAATTGGAGGAGCTGCAACGGCACAATCGAGCGATAGAAGGTCGCGGTTTATATCTCGCGCCTTACAAGCGCGGTGGTGGAAGCGTCGCGAGAAGAAAACGCGTGATTAAGAAGAAAAAAAAATCGCGCAAACATTGAATAACGTTATAATACCAATCGGCGTCACGACGAACGAACAATTGAGCCGCGCGGCCGTGCGCTCGTGTGCGTCACTTCAGAGGTGTATTTATGCGTGACGCGCTGCCCGCGCGAGTTCGTCGCAACGAGAGCGGTATCGTGAATCTGGACGACACTTCGGGACCGGGTACGCATTGGCGTATGCCAAAAAGGGGAAAGAGGCGATCTACTTTCGGCAATCTTCGACCACCGCGAGAACTGGAACGTTATCTCGGATGTGATACGCGTATCGCGTATAATCGTGACTCTCAACAAACTTACGATCAGAGTGTTTGCGGACAATTGTGCTTGCGTTTTCTCCAACAAATCGATTGAAAGAGGGAAAAAAATCTTTCGGTATCTAACGATAATAACGCGCGTTACTATGTCGCTGATTCTTACATTAACTGGAAGAAGCAGCGTTCTCACGGCGAACTACTTTCCGCCTTTAGATCTAAGTGATAACGATTACGAGCTCGGTTTAACTAATTTCGAAACCTACAATACAATACCGAATGTGAATGTCTCGAATAATAAATTTTATTTCGATAGCGACGAAATGATCTCGATTCCCGTAGGATCGTATGAGCTGAATATGCGTATTTGAAAGCGGCAATTCTTCACAAACGACGGCGACGGCCGGACGATGAATCTAAGAAGAAGGAAAACGACAGTGACGACGACGAATATCTGTATGATATCGAAAACGAGGAGGAGGAGAACGAGAACGTCGACGGTGGCGATGGCGGCGGAAACGAGCGCATTCTCTCGTTACGCGGTAACGACAATACCATGAGAAGCGAGATCAAATGCGCGTATCGAGTTAATTTCGGCAAACCGAATAATATCGGCTCGTTATTAGGTTTTTCTCTCGCGTATTACAGCCGAATAAATGGTACGCGTCCGATAAGCCTGTGAGCATTATCGCGGTTAACACGATTCGCGTTGAATGCAACTTGACGACGGGCGCGTATGTAAATGGAAAATCCGCGCATACGATACACGAATTCGCGCCAAACGTTCCACCGGGATATAAAGTGTCGGAGATTCCAACGCAGATCATTTATCTGCCGATTATCGCGCGACTCGTAACCGATATATCGTTACGCGTCGTCGATCAGAACGATCGATTGATCGATTTTCGCGAGGAGATCACAATTCGTCTGCACGTGCGGCGCAGACGATAGAACGAACGCGAGCGAGTAAGATGTGAAAACGGAAAAGGAGGGGAGAACGAGAGAGAGAGACATAACGATTCGCGCGATGCTCGTCGTGAGTGAATTTAATGCTGCGAAGGTGCATCGCGGCATCGGCAACCATATTCGTATCGCGCGTTCGGGGGAGAAGAACATTAGAGGATTATCCGCCACCAATATCGCTTTTCTACGATCTATGGGTTTCGTCGTACCGAAAATCGCGCGATAATTCGACATTATGCGCGACATTTTGAGCATCGGCGGAGAACCCATCTTCGACGATCGCATCGTGAAGATCGAGAGTCACACGTATAATCCGTACGCCAACACCACTTTCGGATACAGCGACGAGATACGAATACCTATTCAACAACAGGATCTGTATACGCTGCCGTGCGAGAGTTTTCTCTATATTGAGGGCAGACTACTAACGAAAAATGTTCCATCGGACCAACAACCATCGGTATCGGGTAAATCGGGACACCAGCATGGTTGGTGAACAATTGTGTCGCCTTTATGTTCGAGGAAATACGTTACGAACTCGACGGCGTGGAAATTGACCGTAACCGTAATGTCGGAATAACGAGTACGATTAAGAATTACGTGTCATTGACGAACGAACGAGGAATTATCTTGAAGAATGCCGGATGGGATTTCACAATGGGATCAAGCGGCGTCGCAGCAACGGGTGATTTCAACTTCTGTGTTCCTCTCAACACGCTATTAGGTTTCTGCGAGGATTACAAACGTATTGTTATTAACGCGCGTCACGAATTGATTCTAATACGAGCGCGAAATGACCACAATTGTCTGATAGCGCACGAGGAAAACGAGCCGAGAGTGGAACTGACGAAAATACAATGGCGTATGCCGCACGTAGTGTTGAACGACGTTAATAAATTATCGTTATTGCGTACATTAGACAGCGGTCGATATCTAAGTATGCCCTTTCGCTCGTGGGATCTCTACGAATTTCCGCTATTGCAAAGCACGACTAAACACTCGTGGGTCGTAAAAGCGGCCACGCAACTCGAAAAACCGCGTTACGTCATTTTCGCGTTACAAACCGGAAGGAAAAACGTTCTATCGCAAGATGTTTCCAAATTTGATGCGTGCAATCTAACTAATGTAAAATTGTATCTTAATTCCGATTTCTATCCATACGACGATATGAATTTAGATTTCGATAAAAATAGAATCGCGATACTATACGATGCGTATGCGCGATTTCGACGAGCGTATTACGGATCCGAAAACGACGGGACGATTCTAACTATGAATAAATTTTTACATTGCGGCCCGCTCGCAGTGATAGATTGTTCCCATCAAAACGAGGCGATTAAGAGCGCTACCGTGGACGTTCGTCTAGAATTCGACTGCAAAGAGAATGTTCCCCCCAACACCACGGCGTATTGTCTCATCATTCACGATCGTGTGGTGGAATATAATCCGCTAACTAATGTTGTGCGTAAGATTCTATAAAAACGACGCGTAAACGGTCGTCGAATTGAAAGAGAGAGGGGAGAGATAATGAGACGGAAACGATAGAAAAAAAAGAGGGATTCCAAAACCGCATAGACATCGAGAACGCATTCGCATAGACATCAAGAGCACACTCGCTTGACAAACGCGAATAAACGTTGATCTCTCTCTCTTTCGACTATGGCAACGGCAACGGTTACGAGTAATATCGCGATACCGATCTTCATCGATCTGCAAGGTTTTATCGTCGATGAAAAATTCGTGACGAAAGAAGTGGCGATACTCGCGAACGGCAAAAATCTAACGCATCACGTCTTTCGCGCTCCGATGTCGTGGAATTTGTTGACGAAAGGTGAAAAATCCCAAGCCTGTTGGTTGACTTTGAATCATCACGGATTCCATTGGACCGACGGATACGTGGACTATAAATGCGTTAGACAAATTGTCCGCGACGCGATATGTCACGCGTCGAAGGATCTTAACGCGGACACTACTGCGACAATTTACGTCAAAGGTCACGAAAAGAAGAAATGGTTGGCCGACATCGCGGGAGAAATTGCGGAGCAACGCGACATAAGAATCGAAAACATCGACGCCGATTACGAGGACATCGGACCTTTGGGAATGCTGACCGCGACGCACGCCTATCGTTGCACCCATCACACGAAAAATTGCGCCTTGGAAAACGTCTGTAAACTGTATAACTGGTGGTTGGAGAGACGCAGTCAATTACGCGATATGTAAATAGCGATATATATATTTATACATGCGCAACATTTTTTTATATCGGAAATTAATCTTTAATACGTTATTCTTTTTTTACGTCAACCGAATAATTTAATTAAATTAAATATAATATTTACTAATCCGATGTATCGCGATTAAGCGTACGCGCGTCACTATTCTTCGAATAAATATGTATCACGATTAAGCATTTTACTCATTCATTATATCTAATGTATTATTTTTGGGGTTATAATTAATAAAAAAAAAATATTTATTTTCATGCAATCGTCAAATTAGATTAGCCCAATCGAGTTCGAAGAATATCGCAGAACTTACGTAGGATCGTTTTATTTTTTGACGCGCGTCACTCTTCTTACATTTTACTCATTCATTATATCTAATGTATTATCTCTAAGTCGAGTATATATGTATCGCGATTAAATATTTCGCATTCTCGCGCGCACCCATATACTCATCTAATGTATTATCCTTAATTCGCTTATACGTATTTCGACTTTCTCCAATTAAATATATTATATCGATGCTCCATCGCGCTTTCGTGAATTCGAGCGACTCGCTTCCGTGCGCGCGCTCGCGAGAGCCATGACGTGCGTCGCGATATCGTTCGTGTTATCTTTCGCACTATCGGCACTTCCGTTTGTCACCGCTACGTCGCTTACCGATAGCGACATTGTGGAAGCGTTTCATTATCTGCGAATTTACGGCTCTCTGGAGAATGATGAAAATCAACAATCATTGGATAACGCTACCTTTCTGAACGACGCATTGACATTATTTCAAGAGTACTACGGTTTAACTGGAAATGGAATTCTAAACGTAGAAACAATTCGCGTGATGCGCAAACCGCGATGTGGCGTCGCGGACATTCACACTCACAGCTCATTAACGCGAATATGCGGCATGGATAGAGAAAGAACGTGCTGCAGTAAAAAAAAAATGAAGAACACCGACAGAAATCTGTATACTTTATGGAAGGAAGAATTCATCAACCTGTTATTCTGCATTGTGGCTAAAGTGATGTTCTTTTGGGCGATAAATAATTTTTGATTACGAAAAAAAAAATTATACACGCGCGTATATATAATATATATCATTTTTACAGTTCACTTCCGAGGTTGAGATTCCCGGATTCGTGAACATTGAACATCGACAGCGAATACGGATGATAAGGCGAGACGCGCGACACGATTACGCGGAGGAATGGGGCGACACTCCGAAGAGCCGCCAAGACAATGAAGTGAACGGATGGAAATATCTCGATATTTTCAATCTGCGACTACTCTTCGGGATGCAAGATTTGTTCGAAGAGATAGAAGAAATAGCCTTCATACAGTACAAGGAAAGACGAGCAATACGGGAAGAAGAGGAGAGAAGAGTAGTCGCGGAATTAGTAGAACGCGCGAGACAGCGAGAGCGATTATTACGAATTTACGTGAGGACTCCGGGGGGATAACATTTTTTTTATATTATATATATCGTTATCATCACTATATATGAAATTATTATATATATCGTTATTGTGTAATTATATATATATATTATGTAATTATTATATATTATCGTTATTATCGCTATATAATTATATGTATATCGTTTTTATGTAATTATATATATATTATGTATTATATGATTATGTATTATATGATTATTATATATATAAAACTTTAATAGAATAAAAAAAAAACGCTTTAATCGAGATTCGCCGTCTCTCTCTCTCCCGCATCATCATCGTTGTCCGCTTCCATCTCCCTCTCTCTCCCGCTAACGCGCGAATGATAGCGAGAGCGAGTCGGCGGGAAAGAACAACGCCCGTTGGGGGGAGGCGCGGCGAGAGAAATCAGCACGAACGCTACACCGCCGCCCGCCGCCCTCCGCTCGATCCTCGCGACGAGAAAGAACGCTATGCCGCTCGTCATTCAAGAGCGAAAAAAGAGAACGCTTTAATCGAGATTCGCCGTCTCTCTCTCCCGTATTGTTGTCCGTTTCCATCTCCCTCTCTTTCCCGCTAGCGCGCGCGAACGAATGAACCGACGGGAAAGAACACAACGCCCGCCGCCGTTCGTCGTCCGAGAGCGCGCGCGCCCGCGACGCCACCGCGCGGCGACGTTTACCGCCCCCTCACCCGACGGCGAGCCGCCTCCCCCTCGCCCGGGGTCGCTCCCACCCCTGTGACGTCGAAAATCGCCCGTTTACCCACCCGACGGCGAGCGGCTCCCCTGCCATACTTATCCCGCCTACTCGCCCGCGCAGGCGTCACAATGTCCCTCACATATCTTTCTATCTACGTTGCTCTTACAGAGGTCTCTCTCGCTCCAATGGAAAAATCGAGTTCGAATCAACATATATTCCCTACTGGCGTGTTTCGCGTGATCGGTGGTCGCCACTCTGTATCCCGTCGACAGGAACGGCGAGAGAAGCTCACGATATCCGCATTACTCCACGGTGTTGAATCTGGAAGGCTCGAAGTTACCTATGATTTTAAACGAAATCGGACGGTTCGAGCGTCTAAACGATATATCAGTGAACGTGTACACCGACGGAGAGAGACGACGCGGGAAGGATGGCGACGGAATTCACATCGTTCCTCTTCGTCTGACGGATCGAAAGAGGGAGACACGTTAACCTGCTGTATCTGAGCGACGCGACGCGCGAGAGTAAAGGTACCATTTTATGGTAGCGACGAGCGACGCTAGCGCCATGTTTTTCGTCGTATTTGTAATTCGATTTTTTTAACTACAAGCGACAACCAGCGACAACATATTCGATTTGATTTTGGTAGTCAAATTTAAAATATTTTTAATATTCAAAAAATAATAAAATGGAAGAAAACGATGAAAATTTGGAGTTAAGTAATGAATAAAAGTAATTACTATTTTGTTTGTTGAAAATCAATAATTGTCGGTATTTATAACCTGGAATAATAAAAAATAACAAACATTTAATAAGTATTTTTATTGAAATTGAATTTATATTTAGGATCAACAAATACAGGCAGTGTATGTTTGCTCTGTATGCGAAACAATATTCGAAAGGCTGGAAATCAACAACCACGATTGCTTTCAAGGATATCCACAAGTATATATTGATGACAACCATTATGTATATCCTCAGTGTGGTAAGTGATATTCTCATGCTATTATTAAAGATTAAAAAGTGTTTTTGCTGTGAAGATATGTTTGATGATAACATAATTTTTAATGCATTTCTAGAGGATCTATCCATTGTCAGGCGAAGTGAAATTAATGGCGGTGAAGAAATTATTACAGAATCATTAGCCTCAACAGATTCAGATAATCAGTTATCCCAAAGTGAGAAGAACAACTCATTCACCTCATTCATGAAAGAGAGCCTCTATGAAATTTGAAAAGTCATCTTGAAAAGCGAAGTAAAGAAAATACAGAAAAACTATGAGAAGAAGTTGCTGCTGCCATTGGGTCTGGTTACACTGTGATCACTTTAAAGAAAAAATGGAAAAATTTGTACGATTCATACAGAAGATCTGTGAATAGTGAGAAAGGTGCAAGTGGTTCGGCAGCTAAAAAGAAGAAGCAATGGATATATAGCGATATTATGTCTTTTATGAATGATGTGAATCTTCAAGACAAATCTACAGCTTCAAACATTCTAGATGCAATGACGCTAGAAAGTAATGACTCCACAAGTACATGTCACATTCCATCAGATGAAGTATCAATCGATGATGAGATTGCTTCATCTCCTGTGTCACGTACATGACAAAATGCCAGAAACTCAGATATGGAGATAGCTGATAAAGTGGTGCAAACTATCACAAATAGTGCTCCTACATTACTAAACATCTTTAAATTTCCTGATATACCACTTCCACCTTCAACAACAATTCCGGAATCATCAGATAATGCTTTTGGAATATTTATTCAGTTCGCTGAAAGAAATTAAAGATGAACGTGATCGAACAAATGTTAAAAGAGCTTTGATGAATACATTATTTATAGAGCTAGAAAAAAATAGCAGAGCGACGCTAATATACATATATGTAAATAGTAATTAGTTATAGTACAGTTTTTTGTAGATGTATGTAAATAGTAGTTATAGTTTCCTCACTTCACCTGACAATGAATAGATCCTCTATGGAAATACATTAAAAATTATGTTAATCATCAAACATATGTTCACAGCAAAAACACTTTTTACAGTTTTTGTTCATATATTAATATATATATTTTTGTTTATGTTTTGTTAAATATTAATTATATAAGTAATAAATAATTTTTTTGTCACAATAACGAAAGCGTTACACAGAACAAACGCGGGACAATCGGATGAAGATAGTAAATGATGCGAGACGAATATTGTTTACGGATTTTATAGTTTTATAGTCGATGCGCAGATTAAACAGAATATGTGCATTAGATCTAAAACGCGATTTGATACAAAACGATGACGAGCGAACCAAAGTGCTATTTACTATTTTCGCCACATATGTATATCCATTTTAAATCAGTTCTCGGATTAAAACAATCATAATATTTTGTATAAATGTTTATTAAACGTCTTGTAAATCTCTACACTTTCTTTTATTACATATAATATAAATTCTCTATCTATAACATATTCTAATCTATAACATATAATACATATTACATATAATATAAATCTACACTTTATTTTATTACATATAATATAAATTTTGAGAGAAAGACGAAAAAAAGTTGTTGTTCATAATTAGTCAAATTCAAATCTGTATATTGTTATGATTCAATTGTTGTAATAGTAATTAAGAATACAAATGTATATTTTTTGTAACTTTTTTTACAATTTATAAGTTTACAAATTATCATGTTGCCAATTCACAATTCCTTCATTGTTGAAGTAAGAAGTAAACTGATTTCTCTGATTTGAATCGCTGTATGAGTGGCATTGTTTGATTCCATTCGGTTGATATCTATTAATCTTCCGTGTTCTTCATTTCTCCGAGTATTATTAACAATTGAATCATTACAATATTCTTGATCAAGCTCTTTTGAAACGTACGGTACTTCTGGGCAATTGTCTAAATCATGTCGTCGCAACCAGTTGTGAAGAATCACAGCAGCTTTGACTATTTTTACAGCGTTAGAATCACTAGCTATTATTGCTTTTCTAAAAATACGTTAGCAACTAATATACCAAAAGTATTTTCAATTACTCGTCTGGCACTAAGACGATAATTAAAAATACGTTTTGGCAATTGAGTTGATTGCTTTCCAGGATAAGGACGAAGGAGATATGTTTTTAAAGGAAAAGCTTCATCGCCAAATATGCAGTAAGGTAGAAGCATTGCTCTTCCATCACCTATAGGTGTTGAATCTGGAATATTCATTTTGTTCCCTTCTAATTTTTGTCCCAGCAATGAATCTTTGAAAATTCCACTATCACTTCTCCTTCCGTACGATCCAATATCAAGATTCTTGATATCAGAACACTGAGATTCTCGAGAGCATTCTCTCTCGCGCAAATCTGCGAAACACCGGTTTCCAGAGCGCGCAATCTTTCGGTCGCGACGCTCTCGAGAGCATCGATCCTCTTGTGCAGAGCGATGATTTTCTTCGCCGACGAGTCCGCGCTGTTCTCCAGCCGCGTCATGATACTTGCGATAAACTCGCGAAGATTGGTCGCTTCCGCTTTCGCCGCGTGTAAAAAGCGTTCGATGTAACTCCTGTTCGTCGCGTCGTCGTCGTCGATCGGCCAGGCCACTCTTCGTATCTTGAGACGCCGCGCGTCGTAATGTGACGCGGAGGAAGAAACGTCGGAGACGGTCAGACACAGCGCGTTATCGCGCACGTAATTTCGCAGAAATTCCACGCTCGCGCGCGATCTGCCGTTCGTCGCGTCGCGGCCGCGTCTTCTCCGCAGCGACACTCCGAACTTGTTCACGGACATCGCGTCGTCGAATGGAGCGTGCGCGCGCGAGCGTCACCGCAACGGTCTTCCACGATCGTCTCACAGTATCTCGTCCAGCTCGCGAAGCTCCTCGATTATCGACAGGATCTCGTTGTCGTGAGGATCTTGTTGCCAGCTTGACGAGAAACGTCCAGCAATCGAAGGCGATCCACCAATTCGTTTGGATCGTCCCAGTGAACTAGTCCACGGTGTCGCGGGTCATGCGCATAGCCTGCGGCACGCGCGTAGCCAGCGGCGCGCGACCCCCGCCGATCCTCTTTCTCGGACTGTCCGTCTGCAAGATCGGAGCTATGACGTGTTTGTATCCCTTGTTTCCCAATACGGGCATGCGAATGTTATGCTCGCGCATGTGAGCGTTAGTTTGCAAAAGTATGTTTCTGTACGCGGCTTTGTCTCTCTCCGTGTACTTGAAATCGTCGGGAATTCTCTTGAAGATCAATTCGTACACACCGGGAATGCCGACGTATCTGATTCCGTCCACGAATATCATGTCGTCGACGCCCACGTCGAATCGCTTGTTTCCGAGCATAGTGCCGGCATCGGCGAAACAGACTCCGTAAACGTGATCGAAATCGCTCGGCGCGCCGCTGCTGAGAAGAGCGCCCACGTACTTCCGCGCTAATGGGCCCAATTAATCGAGTAGGATATTTCGAGGAGTCCGCAGAAACCGTCTCACCGACGTTTCGAGCGTCACGAGCGATCCGAAGACGTCGTCGCTCGTCTCGAATGTCTCCTCGATGGGCTCCGCGAAGAAATCTCTACTCGTGAACTCGCGCCGCTGCGCGGGAGACGTTCCCACGGGCGTGGAAGTCGCCGCGAGCGAATCCGACGTTGCGTCCAGACGCCGAGATCGCTTAGCCTTAAATCCTTTCGCGGATAGCGGCGGCAACGCGCTCTCCTCGGTCTCTTCTTCGTCTTCCTCCAGCGTCGTCGTTCTCTTGACACTCCGCGTGATCGCTTCGTCACCGATCGCTCTTCGCGATCTTGCGCTTCGCTGGCTCCTCCTCTCTCGCGTTTGCGCTTCGCGCGGAGTCGTCTCCATCGCAACGGTTCGACAATCGGTTTAAAACGCTTCTCCAGAGCGGTATCACTCTCCATCCTTCCGATCTTCAACGTTCTGTGCTTCCTGCGAATCGATGCGCACGTTCTCGCTATCTCTATCACGGTTTTCTCGCGTCCGTCATCGCACGTCGTTCGTCGGCGTCTCGCTTTTTCTTATCTCTCTCTTCCCTCTACGATCGCCTCCGTCGCGGGACGATTTCATCCCCGGCGATGACGACGACGATCGTGACACCCCACGGCACGGCGTAATCGTTGAATTCTCGCCTGTATCTACCGTATCTCGCGCAGCGCGCTATCTTTGTCGATCACTAGGTAACTGTATCGGTATCTTCAACAAGCGCGACACAGCGCGTAAAAATTGTCGTACGACATATCGGTGTTCATGTGATCGTTGTACACGTGTTTCAGATTAGTACCGTCCTGCTTAAAGAGTATCAATAGATTCGCGTTGTCGCGTATCAGATGTTTGGGTATCTTAGCGTACGATAGAAATAATCGACCTTCGCCTGATGCCCCATGGCGAAGTACTCCCTCACGATGTCCTGTTTATCGCAGGCTACGTCGTCGAACACGAATATCGAATTCGGTAGCGCCTCGCTAGGCAGAATGACGTCGGTATTGTTCGAATACGTGAAGTAACCGATATCCCGCATCGGTCTTAACAACTTCTCCAAGTATCGATATTTAGGCTGATGCAACGATTTCGAGTAAACGTACACGTTCTCGAATCGCACGCCGTGAGGACTCTCCAGAAAGCTTAACAGTACGTTCGTTTTACCGCAATTAGAGGGACCGCAGATTGTGCAGCGAATTGTCGGTAACAGACGACCGTGTATTCACGGTATTTCCTTGTTCATCGAGCGCGTCTTACCGTCGACATTGGACACTCTTATTGCGATCGGTTGACGCACGAAACGCATCGCTTTCCTCTCTCTATTGCGATTCTTCCTCGTTGTCGCGAGCGAACCTGCGCGTCGCAAATTCGCGCTCGCGAGCATATATATAGAGAGAAAGACGATCGCGCTGTTAGGTATGTCCGATCGACGGCGACGCGATAAAGTTACGCGCGTTTGACGCCTTCGCGCGCACGACGCTTCGTCATGTTTATCCTATTGGTAAACGATTCCGATAATGTCGGACTCAGCGTCGATCAGTTGCAGTACGTTCCGAAGAAGCTTCTGCTGGACAAGTACGGTAATTTCGTCGATCGATTGTGGGATAAATTGTCCATACATCTGAAGGATGATCCGAACGTGCAGCGTTATCGTCCCTGTCACAAGCATCACAATCAACCATGGCAACAGACGCACATCGACGGTCCGCCGACGTGCATCAAAGACTGTAGCGTATGTATAGAGAACGAAATGGCGTAACGATGAGCGTGTCGGCGATCATAGCGTTTGAGATACGCGACGGCCGTCGTCGGCGGTGGAGGTTTGCTCAATACAATAAACGCCCTTCCGTTCGAACTGCATATACTGGGATATCAGTTTTGCGGTCTCGGTACTCGTCTCGCGAAGCGGCTCGCGCGAGGCGATCGAGGCGTCAATCCGCTGGACGCGGCTTGCCGCGAGCACGATATCGCCTATTCGCGGAGCGGCGATCTCGCCGATCGACACGTCGCGGATCGAGCGCTAGGAGCGAGAGCGTTCGAGTGCATCCGGATCGGGGATTCAACTCTCGGCGAGAGAGTGGCGGCGTCGGCCGTATGGGCGGCTATGAAGGCAAAGACGAAACTAGGAATGGGCATGGCTGAAGCGGGAAGAGGCGCAAGGAAGAGCGGCGGCGGTGGTAGCAAGAAGAGGATGATCATGACGAGAAGGACGACGAGAAAACGAGTTCTTCCCGTAGCGAAACGCGGCGGTTTCCTGCCGCTGTTGCCGGCGTTCGGAGCTCTAGGATCGCTGATCGGCGGAGCGACCGGCGTGGCGAAGATGGTGAACGACGGCAAGGCGGCGCGTCGACGATTGGAGGAGCTGCAACGGCACAATAGAGCGATGGAGGGTCGCGGTTTGTATCTCGCGCCTTACAAGCGGCGGAAGCATCGCTAAGCGAAGCGTGCGAACGGTTAAGAGGAAAAAAAAAATCGCGCCTCCGCGCGCGTTAGACGACGTCATAGCTCCGATCGGCGTCACGACGAACGAACAGTTGAACAGCGCGGCCGTGCGCGCTCGCGTGCGTCACTTCAGAGGTGTGTTCATGCGCGACGCGTTGCCCGCGCGAGTTCGTCGCGACGAGAGCGGTATCGTGAACCTGGACGACGCTTCGGAGCCGGGTACGCATTGGGTGGCGTACGCTAAAAGGGGAAAAGACGCCGTCTACTTTGACGCTTTCGGCAATTTTCAGCCGCCGTGGGAACTCGCTATCTCGGACGGGACACGCGCATCGCGTACAATCGCGACTCTCAGCAGACGTACGATCAGAGCGTCTGCGGTCAATTGTGTCTGCGTTTCCTTCGACGAATCGATTGGGGAGGAGGAAAGAGGAAGCACTTCGGTCTCTAACAGCGATCGCGCGCGCGCCATTATGTCGCTGATTCTCACGCTGACCGGAAGAAGCAACGTTCTCATGGCGAGCTACTTTCCGTCTCTCGATCTGAGCGACGACGATTACGAACTCGGTTTGACCAATTTCGAGACCTACAACACAATTCCGAACGTGAATTCCTCGAACAATAAATTTTACTTCGACGACAACGACGATCACGATCCCGATCGGATCGTACGAGCTGCGCGACATAAGCGCGTACCTGAGAGCCGCGATTCTTCGAAAGCGGCGACGGCAGCGACGGCCGCCGAGCGCGAGGACCGGGAAGCGAGACGACGGCGATGGCGCCAGCGACGACGGCGAATATCTGTATGACATCGAGGACGAGGAGAACGGGAGCGCCGACGGCGGCGAGGGCGTTCTAACGCTACGCGATAACGATAATACTATGAGAAGCGAAATTAAATGCGCGTATCGAATTAATTTCAGCAAACCGGACAATATCGGATCGCTACTGGGTTTTTCCTCCTCTCGCGTATTACGACCGAACAAATGGTACACATCCGACGAGCCAGTGAGCATTATCGCGGTTAACACGATTCGCGTGGAGTGCAACCTGACGGGCGCGTACGTGAACGGGAAATCCGCCCACGCGATACACGAATTCGCGCCGAACGTTCCGCCGTAATATAAAGTGTCGGAGATCCCGAGGCAGATCATTTATCTACCGATCATCGCGCGACTCGTGACCGACATATCGCTGTGCGTCGTCGATCAGGACGGTCGATTGATCGATTTTCGCGGCGAGGAGATCTCGATTCGATTGCACGTGCGACGCAGACGATAGAGCGAACGCGGCGAGATAGGAGGACGGAAATAGAGCGAGTCGCGATGCTCGTCGTGAGCGAATCTAACGCCACGACGCCGCATCGCGACAGCAGAGGCAGCTTCCGCGATCGCGTCGCGGGAACTCGAGTCGCGCGCTCGAGGGAGAGGAGCGTCGGAGGGTTGTCGATCGCCAACGCGGCTTTTCTGCGATCCATGGGTTTCGTCGTACCGAGAACCGCGATAGTTCGACGATATGCGAGACATCCTGAGCATCGGCGGGGAACCCATCTTCGACGATCGTATCGAGAGTCACACGTACAATCCGTACGCCAATACCACTTTCGGATATAGCGACGAGATGCGCATACAACAGCAGGACTTATACACGCTGCCGTGCAAGAGTTTCCTCTACGTCGAAGGTAGACTACATACGAAAAATAATCCGCCGTCCGCGTCGAGCAGCGAGTCGAGTAAGTCGAGGGGGAGAGTCGAGCTCACGAAGATACAGTGGCGCGTGCCGCACGTGGTGTTGAATGACGTCAATAAATTATTGCTGTTGCGCACATTGGACAGCGGCCGATACCTGAGCGCGCCCTTTCGTTCGTGGGATCTCTACAAGTTTCCGCTCCTACAGAGCACGACCAAACACTCGTGGTCCGTGAAAGCAGCCACGCAGCTCGAGAAACTGCGATACGTCATCTTCGCGTTACAGACCGAAAGGAAGAACGTCCTGTAGCAGGACGCTTCCAGATTCGACGCGTGCAATCTGACCAATGTAAAGTTGTATCTCAATTCCGACTTTTATCCGTACGATGATATGAATTTGGACTTCGATAAAAACAAGTTCGCCGTACTGTACGACGCCTACGTGAGATTTCGACGAACGTATTCCGCTAGCGACGAGACGCTCCTGACTATGAATAAATTTTTACACTGCGGTCCGCTCGTGGTGATAGATTGTTCCCGCCAAAACGAAGCGGTTAAGAGCGCCACTGGACGTTCGTCTGGAATTCGACTGCAAAGAGAATGTTCCTTCTAACACCACGCGTACTGTCTCATCATTCACGATCGTGGTGGAGTACAATCCGCTGACGAATGTCGTGCGTAAGATCCTGTAAGGCGAACGGAAGGAGAGGACGGAGGAGAGGGGATTAGAAAACCGCGAAAACCCCGAGAAGGTTCGCGCCCGGGAGACGCGAATAAACGCCAGTCTCCATTTCGACGATTAATCGCGACGATGGCGGCAACGACGACGACGACGACGGTTACGGGCGATGTCGTCCCCCCGCCGATCTTCGTCGATCTGCAGGGCTTCGTCGTCAACGAGCGATTCGTGACGAAAGAGCGATACTCGCGAACGGCAGAGATCTGACGCATCACGTGTTTCGCGCGCCGATGTCCTGGAATCTGCTGACGAAGAGCGAGAAGTCGCAGGCCTGTTGGCTGACTCTGAATCATCACGAGTTTTACCGGACCGACGGACATATGGAATATAGGCACGCGAGACAGATCGTTCGCGACGCGATATATCGCGCGTCGAGGGATCTGGAGTCGAACGCCGCGATGATGATCTACATCAAGGGTCACGAGAAAAAAAAGTGACTAATCGACATCGCGGGAAAGGTCGCGGAACAGCGCGACCTGACGATCGAGACCATCGACGCCGATTACGAGGATATCGGACCCCTGCGAACGTTATCCACGACGCGCGCTTATCGGTGCTCCTATCACGCGAAAAATTGCGCCTTGGTAAACGTGTGCAAACTGCACAACTAGTGGTTGGAGAGACGCTATCAATTGCGCGATATGTGAATAGAGACGCATCGCGCGTGTGTGCATATTAATACACGCGCCTCGTACGTTTCCTACACCGAAGATTACTTGTTATGCATAGTCTTATCGACTTATTAACGGCTAAGTTTTTTTATCGCGTCTTATACGTTTACCACATCGTAGATTAGTTTTGCGCCTACTCTTATCGAAGCTAACTTTTTCCTCGCGCGTACGTCGATTTATCGCCTATCTGTAAGAATATTATTGATATTTAGAAGAATATTATCAATATTTAGAAGAATATTATCAATACTTATAAAATAATAATTCTTAGAAAAATAATATTAATACTTAGAAAAATAATATTAATGTTTATAAAGTAAGCGTCGACTCGTATCACGCGTACGCAGTTACACGCAATTTCCCGCACTTCCTAAGAAGTAATCAGGAAATTATCGCGTCTCATTATATTACCCCATTATTATTTCATACCACGATTAGATTATTGCGCTGGCGTTCAGTGGAATTACCTGCCGATAGTAATATCGCAGGTATAAATTAATGCCGAGAGATTGCTTTTCCTCAGAACGAGTTTTCGCGTTATTAGTAAGTGTTCCAAGTGCTTCCCAGCGTTATTTTTTGACGAGGACAAAATGAGCTGTATCTCGAATCTGCGAAAAATGCTAGAAGGATACATGGCCGTATCGTGGATAAGCGAATGGAAAATCGTGCGCATACGAAACTTAATGGACGCGATTTTCAACTTGATATCTAGATGGAACGTGAGTATTATTCCCCTCTCGTCTTTATTCTAATTTTTTGTTCTCCTTTTTATTCTAATTTGTATCGTCATTTTTATTCTATTTTATATTCTCATTCTTATTCCTCGTTCGCCTTCGAAGAGCCGCGCGTTAATCGCGACGTTTTATTTTTTCAGTTCGAAGAGGAGATGGAGTTAAAAGACTTCATAAATATATATCGTATGCGACACATGCGGAGAACGAGGCGGGCGCAACGTCGATACCTGGATCTGCTGTGGTACGACGGATCGTTGTGCCAGAAATGGGAGAAGCGCGCGTCCCACATCTTCGCGGACATATTTCGATTACGAAGACTGTTCGGCATGGAGCCGCTCGTATCGGAACATATATACAAGGTCGAGCGTGTCTACGACGGCGGCGATTCTCCCGCGAATTTGTGGTACGGCGGAGACGGTCTCAGCTCGGTCGACGTGCTGATTCTAAGCTCGAGCGATGATGCGTATTAATCGAGGTATTTATCTCTTTTCGACTTACGCGTATCCAGGTATGATCTATTAACGCTATACTTCGTGTATTTCAGACGTCGCGTCGACGGAGCTCACTCGGGCACTTCCAGGATCGCGGTGCGTCTTCCCTCCCGAGTCCGCTAAAAGTCGCTATGTCGCTCTACACATCGTCTTACACTTTTTATCGCTTCGTATTACTCAGTATTGTTGTGCCCGGAACGGCACGGGTTGTGGGGGTAGCTGGGAGACTCCAAGTACTTCGAGACCATTTATTTGCCAATATTATTATTATTATTATTTCCTTAAAAAATACATATATATTTCCTTATTTTATCTTAGTCGATTTCTTTGAGCCTTCTCCTTTTACCGTCGTCCTTCCCTGAATCACGTAGTTCTTAGATTTAGAGCGTTTAATACTTTTCCGGCGTTTGAATAGCGGTTAGCCCCAGATTCGCACTAATTATCGGTTGATTTTCAATTAACGACTGTCCGCCGCGGATCCGCGGTTTTTAACACCTCTTTTTAGGGGTATTTTGGAGGGGATCGCCTAGCGACATGACCATATTTGGTCATGGGGATTTCCGGCGATCAAGTCTAAGTGCTAACGAAGGAGGTTCAAAGAAGAAACCCTTCGCGTTAGCGTTTTCTGCATTTCCGGCGAACTCGCGCGTGGTTCGCTGAGGCGGCGGTTTTTACGCGATTCACAAACGTTCTAAAGAAAATTAAAATATAATATTAAAATAACGTTATAATCTCGCGGATTATAACAGTATTAATTCGTATTGCATCGCATTAGCGCATATTATTTCATAGATTAGTATATATTAATTCGTATTAATTCATTGATTAATATATTAACTTGTATTAATTCATTAATTCATTCATTAATTCATTCATCAATTCGCGCATTAGCTCGTATATCGATTCGCATTAATTCATATATTAGTTCGTACATAGATTTGTATTAATTCATGTATCAGCTAGTATGTCGATTAGTATTAATTCGCGCATTAGTTCATGCATTAGCTCGTATGTTGATTCGTATTAATTCGCGCATTAGTTCATGTATTAGCTCGAATGTCGATTCGCATTAATTCGCGCATCGATTCGTGTATTATATCGCGCCGCACATTACCTCGCGAGTTACTTCGCGCGTTTGCTTCGCGCGTCGCTCCACTTATCGCCTCATATCGCCCTGCATGTAGCTTTGTACATTATTATATACTCGCACGTTACTATACATGCGATTACACGTATTGCACTTGACTATATATTTTACTATACGTATTACCATATACTTTACTATACGTATTATCATATACTTTACTATACGTATTACCATATACTTTACCATATATTATACGTACCATACGTACCATATATTATACTATATACTCTACTATATACTCAACTATATACTCTACTATATAAGTAGGGAATAAGTGTTGGTTCTAATTCGATTTTCCCATTGGTGCAAGAGAGAGCTCTGTAAGAGCGACGTAGATAGAAAGATATGTGAGGGACGTTGTGACGTCTGCGCGGGCGAGTAGGCGAGGTAAGTATGGCGAGGAGAGCCGCTCGTCGTCGGGTAAACGGGCGATTCTCGACGTCACAGGGGAGGGAGCGATCCGGGCGAGGTGAAAGCGGCTCGGCGTCGGGCGGGGGGTGGTAAACGTCGCCGCGCGGTGGCGTCGCAGGCGCGCGCGCCAGCGTCCCCGGTTACGGCGTCGTCGCTTGGCGCGCGAAGCGTCCCTGGTTGCGGCGTCTCGGACGCGCGCGCTCTCGGACGACGAGCGGCGTAGCGTTCTTTTTCGCCGCGAGGGTCGAGCGGAGGGCGGCAGGCGGCGGTGTAGCGTTCGCGCTGATTTCTTTCGCGTCTCGCTCTCCTGAGAGAACCGTCGAGTTAGAGAGAAGACGACATAGCGTAGCGTTCGTTTCTTTCGCGCTAACGCGAGAGAAAGGGAGATGGAAGCGGATAATGACGATACGAGGGAGAGAGAGAGACGGTGAATCTCGATTAAAGCGTTCTTTCTTTATTAAAGTTTATATATCATTATAAAAAATATAATAATTCTATACGATAGAGAGAGAGACGACGAATCTCGAGTAAAGTATTCTTTTTTTTTTATTTTTTTTTTATCGGAGTTTTTATCGTTACAGAACATATATATATATATATATATATATACAGGGTGGGCCATTTTACGGGACCCACCCAAATTTCTCCGTTGGTAAGGCAGATACAGAAAAATGTTTTAGACAAAAGTTGTATAGTTTCGAGGGGGACATAAGATGGTATCATTGGTTTGACCTTGAAGAGTCATTTGAAAGTCACGCGAAGGTCACTTCAATTTTTTTAAGTGGAACACCCTATATATTTTTATATATTCTTGTAGCTCATCTCGAGATCTTTCCAAAACACTAATAAAGTATTTCTTCATTGAATACATTTCGAGTTATGAGGCTTGAAATAATTTCTTAATTTTACATAAACCATAAAATATCTAGTAAAATATTTATTTTTCGATTATCTTATCTTAATACTTTTATGTACAAAATAATGAGAGGAATCAATTGGTGTAAAGAAAACATATAGTTGTTTTTAAGAAAAAATATGGAATTTGCAATTAACAATTCCATATTTTCCAATCGCTCTCGTTTCAGTATTCGTTCGATTGTTAGACGGTCCTGGTATTGGCAATGCAGGTAATATTTCGTCGCATTATAAATTTTGACGTTTTTTTCCACACCGTTTGATTCGTCCCGCAATTTATCCATGGTTCGCCGTCGCTGTCGCTGCCGATGTTCGCGTCGTCTAGGCGCTCCATACGATCTATAGTTTTAACTAATGAATAACGTTGCGCGCGTAATTTACTTTTTTATTATAATAATGTGCTACTTTACCTGCGTGATTTTCACGATCGGCGTTTAAATCTTTATATGCATTTTCCTGCCGTCGAATTGACACAGTAACCACGTGCCGTCCTCGTATTGCGGTAGGTACGGAATTTCCACATTTTCGTATTTTTTCTGGCTTATATACGGACGATCTATCATCAGCATGAAGTTGTAATTCGCCGCTCTCGCGTGCGCACTTACGCTCGTTTCGATTATCCGTTCGGTCGCTATGTTGCGATAGTCCTGATATTGGCGATGCAGGTAATATTTCGTCACATTGCAAATTTTCTTAGGTACTATCAATCTCACGAGAGGGCGATATGCTTTTTCCGCGGAACAATTCTGCATTAATTTCTTACCTATCGCATTTTTATTTAAATCGACTAATAGAAATTTCGTCGTATGCGTAAAAAATTCGTCGTTCTGATCTTTCTCGGAATCCGTCTCGGAGATAGTTGACATGCCTTTAATAGCAGTAATGGCACTTTTCGTTATTCGCGTGTTACTAATTAGAAATTATTATCGTTAAGCTTTATATATAGTCTATTTTAGTAATATCGCATCGTATCACGTACGCATCTCACATCCCGGATTTTTTTTCCTCGGGATTATCTCGCATCCTGATTTTTTTCCTCGAGCGCGTGCGCGATAACGAGTGAATCCCGGACGAATGCGGTATCGTCATTAGATTAGCCATTTTCCTCTGGATGCGTAGTGCTGATTCTTTTTTCCGTTTTGTTTTTTGCGGTTTCGGATGTCATCTTTTATCGTTCGAACGAACCGTATAAAACAAAGAGAAAAAACGCGACGATATTTTTCGGAGAGGACACAGCCATGCGCGAGGAGGAACGTCGAGTGCTCGAGAGCGCGAGCGAAGTCGCCACGACGGAGGATTATCGCGCGTGGGTGACGATGCGACGAGTGTCTCGCGACATTGCGCGAGAGATGCCAAGATGCGCGTCGGCGAGTCTCGACAGGGGCGATTTTTTCCCTGGTCGCTCGAATTCTATGAGTGACCGGTACGAGGAATCATTTGCGAAGACGTTTCGAGCGCGAGGGCGCGGGTGTGAGCGGCGATGGCGAAGTCGAGTCGCGCGCGGGATTCGCGTGGACTGAAGTCGATACGGCTTTCAGGAGACGCGTGTTGACCGGCGCGGTGATTAATCTGGATTATATCGAACCTCTACGATTTCTCGAGGACGCTAGAGATACCGTGTTTCGTCGCGTGCGAGACGTTATGGGCCGATATCATAGCGTTAAAGTGAATACGATTTTCAGTGGAGAATTCGTATCGGGTGACAAGATCGCCGTTAAGAGTATCAACACGAGAAATCATTCGCTTTTTCCCGCGACGGATTTGCGCGAATGGTACGACAATCGCGTCATCGACGATATCGTGACGTCTTTGGAGGAATTTCAAGAACGAGACAGCGGATGGGCTCTGTCGCGCATACTCGATTTAACGGTGAACGTGAATAGATATAATCCTATGCGCGCGGGTTGTTACGCGCGAGTTCCGCGGGAGGATTCAGATGAAGAGAGCGGTGGTTAACGTACGATCTAACGACGGGGCGTGTTTCGCGTGGTCGGTGACCGCCGCTTTGTATCCCGTTAATCGAAACAGCGAGAGAAGTTCAAGATATCCGCATTATTCTACGGTGTTGAAACTGGAAGGTTGCGAGTTACCTATGACTTTAAATGGAATCGGACGATTCGAGCGATTGAACGAGATATCGGTGAACGTGTATACCGTCGGGGGGAGAAGACGCGGGAAGAACGGCGACGGCAGAATTCGCGTCGTTCCTCTTCGTTTGACGAATCGAAAGAGGGAGAGACACGTTAATCTGTTGTACCTGAGCGATACGACGCGCGAAGACAACGAGATCGGACATTTCACTTGCGTTAAGAATCTCTCCCGTTTAGTCGGCGCGCAAGTGAGCAGACGACGAAACAAGACTTACGTGTGCGATAGGTGAGTTTTCTATTGTTAAAAAAAATTATTCGGTAATGAAATATCGATTTAATATTTCATTTTTTATTTTTTTTCTTTCGTAGGTGCATGCATTATTTTTACATGAACGAGAAGTTGATCGCGCACAGCGCGGACTGCGAGAGGCTGAATGATTGCGCGATCGTTCTTCCCAGCGAGGACGATAAATGGCTGACGTTTGATAATTTTTCGAGAAAGGAACGAATTTCATTCGTGGCGTATGCTGATTTGGAATGCATGCTGGAGAAGAAAGATGAAGACGAGAAGAGGACCGCTAACACGGCTATCACTCAACATCATAAGGTTCATAGCGTGGGTTATTACACGCGCTGTTCCTTTGACGATGCCGCGTCAGCGTACAGATCTTATCGCGGCGAGAGATGCGTCGCGTGGTTCGTGCGCGAGTTGTACGAATTGGCGCAGCGCGCAAAGATCGTTTTCGATGTCGCGATACCGATAACGGATCTTACGCCCGAGGAATGCGAAAGATTCGCGAGCGCGACGCGCTGTCACGTGTGCGACGGTCCGTTCGAGGCGGGGGATATTCGCGTGCGCGATCATTGTCATTTGACCGGCCGTTTCAGGGGCCCGGCACATTCTAATTGTAATTTGAATTACAAGGATTCTCACGTCATACCTGTGTTCTTTCATAATCTGTCGGGTTACGACGCGCATTTTATTATCAAGGATGTGGCTAATGCTTATCCCGGCAGCGTCGAGTTACTACCGATAACGAAGGAATCGTATATAGCTTTCGCGAAGAACGTTCAGGATACCGCGTCAACGACCTATAAGCGCAGCGACGGAAGCTCCGCGCGTTCCAGATGCGTTAAATTGCGATTTGTGGATTCGTTCAAATTTTTAGGCGCCAGTCTCGAAAAACTAGCGTCGTATCTCGACGAGAGTAAGTTGACGATCGCACGAAACGAATTTCGTCATCTCGTCGACGACGACTTTAAACTTCTCACGCGCAAAGGTGTGTTTCCGTACGAGTATATCGATAGCGTCGAGAAATTGCGGGAGACGCGTCTTCCGCCGCGCGATTCCTTCTACAGCTCGCTGACGGACGATGCGGTATCCGAGAGCGATTACGCCCACGCGATTCGCGTTTGGGAGCGATTTCGTATCGAAACGTTGGGCGATTACAGCGATCTCTATCTAAAGACCGATGTTCTTTTACTCGCGGACGTATTCGAGAATTTTCGCACCGCCTGTCTGGAGAGTTACGGTTTAGATCCCGCGTATTATATCACATTGCCGGGATACACGTGGGACGCGAAATATATCGGAATCCGTTTCGAGTTGTTCACCGATATCGACATGATAATGTTCGTGGAGCGCGGAATACGCGGCGGTCTCAGTCAGTGTTCGAATAGGCACGCGCGCGCGAACAATAAATACATGAGCGCATTCGATTCGTCGCAACCGTCGATCTATCTGATGTATTTAGATATTAATAATTTATACGGTTGGGCGATATGTCAATCGTTACCTTATAAGCAATTCGAGTGGGTTGGAGATCTCGAAAGTCTCGATGTGAATTCTATAGCGGAGGATTCGCCGGTCGGTTATATTCTGGAGGTCGATCTAGATTATCCGATCGATGCGCACGACACCCACGCCGATTTGCCGTTTTGTCCAACGCGTGACACGCCGCCCGGAAAGCGGCAGAGCAAGCTCCTAGCTACGCTATACGATAAGCGCAGATACGTCACGCATTATCGCAATTTACAGCAGTGTATTCGTCACGGTCTGCGTTTGACGAAGATTCATCGAGCGTTGCGTTTTTTACAGTCACCGTGGTTACGCGGATACGTAGAATTTAATACGCGTTTACGTGCTAATGCGAGTAACGATTTTGAAAAAAATTTATACAAGCTGATGAACAATGCCGTCTTTGGTAAAACTATGGAGAACGTGCGTAATCGCATGGATGTTAGACTCGTGACTAAATGGGATGGGCGATATGGAGCCGAAGCTTTGATCTCTAAACCGAATTTTCACAGTAGAAGCGTATTCTCCGAGACTCTCATGGCTGTGGAATTGCGTAAATTGGAAGCCAAAATTAACAAACCGATTTACGTCGGCATGTCCATCCTCGATATATCTAAGATTCGCTTATACGCTTTTCACTACATGTTGCCGCTCTACGGCGATAAGTGTAAAATATTATATACCGATACGGACAGTTTCGTGTATAGTGTCGAATGCGAAGACGCGTACGAACGAATGAAACGCGACATAGATAGATTCGACACGAGCGATTACGCCGACGACAATCCTTGGTATGCCGCGCGCGAATAAGAAGGTTCTCGGTTTGATGAAAGATGAGAATAACGGCGCTCTCATGTTAGAATTCGTAGGACTCAGAGCGAAAATGTATGCGTTGCGAGTCGAGGGTAAGAGCGATGTTAAAAAGAGTAAAGGAGTGAAGAGAGGCGTCGTAGAAAACTTTAACATTCGACGATTATACGCGTTGTTTGAGACGCGAAATTGAAATGACTTGCGAACAATCGTGTCTAAGATCGAGATTACACGAGATGTATACTGTTCGCGAGACGAAAATTGCGCTCAGCCCGTATGACGATAAACGTTACGTTATACCTGATTCAGTCGACACTTTACCGTGGGGACATTATAAGATACCTTTGTAAGAAAGAAAAAAAAAGAGATGATGCGAGTAGGGTTAATATGTTGGTTCTAACTCAATTTTTCCATTGGAGCGAGAGAGAGCTCTGTAAGAGCGACGTAGATAGAAAGATATGTGAGGGACGTTGTGACGCCTGCGCGGGCGAGTAGGCGGGGTAAGTATGGCGAGGGGAGCCGCTCGCCGTCGGGTGGGTAAACGGGCGACCGTCGACGTCACGTATTAGGGAGGGGTTCTCGGCGAGGGGAAGGGCGGGTGGGGAGGGTGGTAAACGTCGCCGCGCGGCGGCGTCGTCGCTCGGCGCGCGAGGCGTCCCTGGTTACGGCGTCTCGAACGCGCGCGCTCTTGATGACGTACGACGGGCGTTGTTCTTTCGTTCGCGCGCTAGCGGGAGAGAGGGAGATGGAAGAGAACGACGATGCGGGAGAGAGAGACGACGAATTTCGCTCTTGAGCGACGAGCGGCGTAGCGTTCTTTCTCGTCGCGCGGATCGAGCGGCGAGCGACGGACGGCGGTAGCGCTGATTTCTCTCGCGTCTCGCTCCCCCGAGAGGACCGTAGAGTTAGAGAGAAGGCGACGTAGCGTAGCGTTCGTTTCTTTCGCGTTAGCGCGAGAGAGAGGGAGATGGATACGGATGGTGACGATACGAGGGAGAGAGACGGTGAATTTCGATTAAAACGTTCTTTCTTTATTAGAGTTTATATATTGTTGTAAAAAATATAATAATTCTATACGATAGAGAAAGAGAGACGACGAATCTCGAGTAAAGTGTTCTCTTTTTTTTTTTTTTTATCGGAGTTTGTATCGTTACAGAATATATATAATTATGTATAATTAAAAAATTTTAGTCTCCGAGGAGTCTTCGCGTGTAACCGCGATCTCAATTGTTCTTCTTCTCGTTATGTCTAATCGCGCCAGTTCTGATACGAGCTAAGATTATTCGCATCATTCGTTCCTCCTCCTCCTGTCGTTGTTCACCGACGTTGCGATACCACCTTTCCCAATTTGTAGCGTAACCTCGCGTACGTATCAGTGCGACTTCCGCGTTTAGCAACTTTCTCCAAGCGTCCCATATATCTTTTTGTAAGACTGCGGGTAAAGTATTGATATCCGAATCGTCCAAAACAATACGGTTCTTTAAAAAAGCTTGGATCGCTAATTCGCATAAAGTGTTTATCGGTTGAGGACGTCTTTTCCACACCATTCGATTCGTCGTCCAATCTATCCACGGTTCGCCCCCCCCCCCCCCCCCCCCCCCCCAACCCCCCCAAAAAATACCCCCCCCTACCCCCCGCCGTTGTCCGCGTCTAAATACTTCATGCGATTATCCGCACTTTTAGTCGACGAATGATATCGCGTGTGTAATCTACCTTTTTTATAATAACGCGCTACTTTACCTTCCTGTATATTTTCTCGCTTGTATACGGATGATTCGTCGTCGTTGGCGCGAAGTCGCGATTCGTCGCTCTCGTTTCGAGTATTCGTTCGATCGTTAGACGGTCCTGGTATCGGCGATGCGGGTAATATTTCGTCGCATTGTAAATTTTGGCGTTTCTTCCGCACCGTTTGATTCGTCCCGCAATTTATCCACGGTTCGCCGTCGCTGTCGCTGCCGAAGTTCGCGTCGTCTAGGCGCTCCATACGAGTATCTATAATTTTTTAAAAAAACTAATGAATGACGTTGCGCGCGTAATTTACTTTTTTTATTACAATAATGCGCTACTTTACCTGCGTGATTTTCACGATCGGCGTTTAAATCTTTATGTGCATTTTCCTGCCGTTGAATTCGCACGGCATCCACGTGCCGTCCTCGTATTCCGGTAGGTACGGAATTTCCACATTTTCGAATTTTTTCCGGCTTATATATCCGCGATCTATCATCAGCATGAAGTTGTAATTCGCCGCTCTCGCGTGCGCGCTTACGCTCGTTTCGATTATCCGTTCGGTCGCTATGTTGCGACGGTCCTGATATTGGCGATGCAGGTAATACTTCGTCACATTGCAAATTTTCTTGGGTATTATCAATCTCTCGAGAGGACGACATGCTTTTTCCGCGGAACAACTCTGCATTAATTTGTGACCTATCGCATTTTTTTTTAAATCGACTAATGGAAATTTCGTCGTATGCGTAAATGCTATCGATTTATCGAGAGGAAAACCCTCGAGAGGACGATCGTAGTTCTGATCTTTCTCGGAATCCGTCTCGGAGGTAGTTGACATGCCTTTAATAGCGGTAATGGCACTTTTCGTTATTCGCGTGTTACTAATTAGAAATTATTATCGTCAAGCTTTATATATAGTCTATTTTAGTAATATCGTATCGCGTACGCATCTCACATCCCGGATTTTTTTCCTCGGGATCATCTCGCATTCCGATTTTTTCCTCGAGCGCGTGCGCGATAACGAGCGAATCCCGGACGAATGCGGTATCGTCGTCAGATTAGTCGTTTTTCTCTGGCTGGATGCGTAGTGCCGATTCTTTTTTCCCCGTTTTTTTGCGGTTTCGCGTGTCATCTTTTATCGTTCGAACGAACCGTATAAAACAAGGGGAAAAAAACGCGACGATATTTTTTTGGAGAGGACACAATCATGCGCGAGGAGGAACGTCGAGTGCTCGAGAGCGCGAGCGAAGTCGCCACGACGGAGGATTATCGCGCGTGGGTGAGACGATGCGACGAGTGTCTCGCGACGTTGCGCGAGAGATGCCAAGATGCGCGCCGGCGAGTCTCGGCAGGGGCGATTTTTTCCCTGGTCGCTCGAATTTTACGAGTGACCGGTACGAGGAATCATTTGCGGAGACGTTTCGAGCGCGAGGGCGCGGGTGTGAGCGGCGATGGCGAAGCCGAGTCGCGCGCGGGATTCGCGTGGACTGAAGTCGATACGGCTTTCAGGAGACGCGTGTTGACCGGCGCGGTGATTAATCTGGATTATATCGAACCTCTACGATTTCTCGAGGACGCTAGAGATACCGTGCTTCGTCGCGTGCGAGACGTTATGGGCCGATATCATAGCGTTAAAGTGAATACGATTTTCAGTGGAGAATTCGTATCGGGTGACAAGATCGCCGTTAAGAGTATCAACACGAGAAATCATTCGCTTTTTCCCGCGACGGATTTGCGCGAATGGTACGACAATCGCGTCATCGACGATATCGTGACGTCTTTGGAGGAATTTCAAGAACGAGACAGCGGATGGGCCCTGTCGCGCATACTCGATTTAACGGTGAACGTGAATAGATATAATCCTATGCGCGCGGGTTGTTACGCGCGAGTTCCGCGGGAGATTCAGATGAAGAGAGCGGTGGTTAACGTACAATCTAACGACGGGGCGTGTTTCGCGTGGTCGGTGACCGCCGCTTTGTATCCCGTTAATCGAAACAGCGAGAGAAGTTCGAGATATCCGCATTATTCTACGGTGTTGAAACTGGAAGGTTGCGAGTTACCTATGACTTTAAATGGAATCGGACGATTCGAGCGATTGAACGAGATATCGGTGAACGTGTATACCGTCGGGGGGGAGAAGACGCGGGAAGAACGGCGACGGCAGAATTCGCGTCGTTCCTCTTCGTTTGACGAATCGAAAGAGGGAGAGACACGTTAATCTGTTGTACCTGAGCGATACGACGCGCGAAGACAACGAGATCGGACATTTCACTTGCGTTAAGAATCTCTCCCGTTTAGTCGGCGCGCAAGTGAGCAGACGACGAAACAAGACTTACGTGTGCGATAGGTGAGTTTTCTATTGTGAAAAAAAATGATTCGGTAATGAAATATCGATTTAATATTTCATTTTTTTTATTTTTTTTCCTTTCGTAGGTGCATGCATTATTTTTACACGAACGAGAAGTTGATCGCGCACAGCGCGGACTGCGAGAGGCTGAATGATTGCGCGATCGTTCTTCCCAGCGAGGACGATAAATGGCTGACGTTTGATAATTTTTCGAGAAAGGAACGAATTTCATTCGTGGTGTATGCTGATTTGGAATGTGTGCTGGAGAAGAAAGATGGAGACGAGAAGAGGACCGCTAACACGGCTATCACTCAACATCATAAGGTTCATAGCGTGGGTTATTACACGCGCTGTTCCTTTGACGATGCCGCGTCAGCGTACAGATCTTATCGCGGCGAGAGATGCGTCGCGTGGTTCGTGCGCGAGTTGTACGAATTGGCGCAGCGCGCGAAGATCGTTTTCGATGTCGCGATACCGATAACGGATCTTACGCCCGAGGAATGCGAGAGATTCGCGAGCGCGGCGCGCTGTCACGTGTGCGACGGTCCGTTCGAGGCGGGGGATATTCGCGTGCGCGATCATTGTCATTTGACCGGTCGTTTCAGGGGTCCGGCGCATTCTAATTGTAATTTGAATTACAAGGATTCTCACGTCATACCTGTGTTCTTTCATAATCTGTCGGGTTACGACGCGCATTTTATTATCAAGGATGTGGCTAATGCTTATCCCGGCAGCGTCGAGTTACTACCGATAACGAAGGAATCGTATATAGCTTTCGCGAAGAACGTTCAGGATACCGCGTCAACGACCTATAAGCGCAGCGACGGAAGCTCCGCGCGTTCCAGATGCGTTAAATTGCGATTTGTGGATTCGTTCAAATTTTTAGGCGCCAGTCTCGAAAAATTAGCGTCGTATCTCGACGAGAGTAAGTTGACGATCGCGCGAAGCGAATTTCGTCATCTCGTCGACGACGACTTTAAACTTCTCACGCGCAAAGGTGTGTTTCCGTACGAGTATATCGATAGCGTCGAGAAATTGCGGGAGACGCGTCTTCCGCCGCGCGATTCCTTCTACAGCTCGCTGACGGATGATGCGGTATCCGAGAGCGATTACGCCCACGCGATTCGCGTTTGGGAGCGATTTCGCATCGAAACGTTGGGCGATTACAGCGATCTCTATCTAAAGACCGATGTTCTTTTACTCGCGGATGTATTCGAGAATTTTCGCACCGCCTGTCTGGAGAGTTACGGTTTAGATCCCGCGTATTATTTCACGTTGCCGGGATACACGTGGGACGCGATGCTGAAATATAGCGGAATCCGTTTCGAGTTGCTCACCGATATCGACATGATAATGTTCGTGGAGCGCGGAATACGCGGCGGTCTCAGTCAGTGTTCGAGTAGGCACGCGCGCGCGAACAATAAATACATGAGCGCATTCGATTCGTCGCAACCGTCGATCTATCTGATGTATTTAGATATTAATAATTTATACGGTTGGGCGATGTGTCAATCGTTACCTTATAAGCAATTCGAGTGGGTTGGAGATCTCGAAAGTCTCGATGTGAATTCTATAGCGGAGGATTCGCCGGTCGGTTATATTCTGGAGGTCGATCTAGATTATCCAATCGATGCGCACGACACCCACGCCGATTTGCCGTTTTGTCCAACGCGCGACACGCCGCCCGGAAAGCGGCAGAGCAAGCTCTTAGCTACGCTATACGATAAGCGCAGATACGTCACGCATTATCGCAATTTACAGCAGTGTATTCGTCACGGTCTGCGTTTGACGAAGATTCATCGAGCGTTGCGTTTTTTACAGTCACCGTGGTTACGCGGATACGTAGAATTTAATACGCGTTTACGTACTAATGCGAGTAACGATTTTGAAAAAAAATTTATACAAGCTGATGAACAATGCCGTCTTTGGTAAAACTATGGAGAACGTGCGTAATCGCGTGGATGTTAGACTCGTGACTAAATGGGATGGGCGATATGGAGCCGAGGCTTTGATCTCTAAACCGAATTTTCACAGTAGAAGCGTGTTCTCCGAGACTCTCATGGCTGTGGAATTGCGTAAATTGGAAGCCAAAATTAACAAACCGATTTACGTCGGCATGTCCATCCTCGATATATCTAAGATTCGCTTATACGCTTTTCACTACGAATACATGTTGCCGCTTTACGGCGATAAGTGCAAAATATTATATACCGATACGGACAGTTTCGTGTATAGTGTCGAATGCGAAGACGCGTACGAACGAATGAAACGCGACATAGATAGATTCGACACGAGCGATTACGCCGACGACAATCCTTATGGTATGCCGCGCGCGAATAAGAAGGTTCTCGGTTTGATGAAAGATGAGAATAACGGCGCTCTCATGTTAGAATTCGTAGGACTCAGAGCAAAAATGTATGCGTTGCGAGTCGAGGGTAAGAGCGATGTTAAAAAGAGTAAAGGAGTGAAGAGAGGCGTCGTAGCGAAAACTTTAACATTTGACGATTATACGCGTTGTTTGAGACGCGAGATCGAAATGACTTGCGAACAATCGTGTCTAAGATCGAGATTACACGAGATGTATACTGTTCGCGAGACGAAAATTGCGCTCAGCCCGTATGACGATAAACGTTACGTTATACCCGATTCAGTCGACACTTTACCGTGGGGACATTATAGGATACCTCTGTAAGAAGAAAAAAAAAGAGATGATGCGAGTCGACAGCTTGTAAATATATATAATACAATTTATTATTTTTTTTTTTTTTTTTCCTTTTTATTTTACTGTTCAAATATATTAATAATTAAAATATATTTATTATAATGCGTTACAATATGTTGGTCTTTTTTATCCAAGAATTATGCGATTTGTCCATTCCCCGCCATTTTACGAACGCCATATTACCCTTCTGACGTAATACTCTCTCGACGAGATACACATCGGAGTAGGGAGGCTATGTTGGTTCTAACTCCAATTTTTCCATAGGAGAGAGAGAGGCGAATTCTATTTATAGATTCCATCGGGCGAGAGAGAGCTCCGTGGAAGTCATGGGGGGGGTAGGGGTTCTGGGCGAGGGGAAGGGCGGGTGGGGAGGGTGGTGAACGTCGCCGCGCAGCGGCGTCGTCGCTACTGCCGCTCGCCGAAACGGGGGGCTACCGCGGACGTCGCGGGGGTAGGGAGCGAGGGTAAGGGTGGGTGGGGAGCGTCGCCGCGCAGCGGCGTCGTCGCTCGGCGCGCGGAGCGTCCTTGGTTACGGGCGTCGTCGTCGCTTAGCGCGCGAGTTACGGCGCGCGGGGCGTCCTTGGTAACGCGGTGTCGCTCGGCGCGCGAGGCGTCCCTGGTTACCGTCTCGAACGCGCGCGCGTTCTCTCGATGACGCGCGACGGGCGTCGTTCTCTTTCCGTCGACTCGCTATCGTTCGCGCGCGCTAGCGGGGGAGAGAGAGGGGAGATGGAAGCGGACGACGACGCGGGAGAGAGAGAGAGAGACGGCGAATCTCGACGGAGAGACGTTCCTTTTTATTGTACGAATAGAGGTATAGCGAGATACGATATAATTTTAATATATATACGAGACATACGATACGTAGGTGCGTGAAAAGAAAGATGCGATATAATTTATATACGATATAGTAAGATACGATATAGTAAAATACAATATATAATCTCGAGGAGTCTTTGCGTGTAACCGCGATATCAATCGTTCTTCTTCTCGTCGCGTCTAATCGTATCAGTTCCGATACGAGCCAAGATTACTCGTATCATTCGTTCCTCCTCCTCCTGTCGTTGTTCGCCGACGTTGCAGTACCACCTTTCCCAATTTGTAGCGTAACCTCGCGTGCGTATCAGTGCGACTTCCGCGTTTAGCAGCTTTCTCCAAGCCTCCCATATATCTTTTTGTAAGACTGTGGGTAAAGTATCGATATCCGAATCGTCCAAAACAATACGGTTCTTTAAAAAAGCTTGGATCGCTAATTCGCATAAAGTATTCATTGGTCGAGGGCGTCTTTTCCACACCATTCGATTCGTCGTCCAATCTATCCACGGTTCGCCGTCGCTGTCGATGTCCGCGTCCAGACACTCCATATGAGTATTCGCATCTATATCTATCCACCGTTCGTTGTACGCGTCTAAATACTTCATACGATTATCCACACTTTTAATCGACGAATGATATCGCGCGTGTAATCTACCTTTTTTGTAATAACGCGCTACTTTACCTTCCTGTATATCTTCTCGCTTGTCTACGGATGATTCGTCGCTCTCGTTTCGAGTATTCGTTCGATCGTTAGACGGTCCTGGTATCGGCGATGCGGGTAATATTTCGTTGCATTGTAAATTTTGACGTTTCTTCCGCGCCGTTTGATTCGTCCCGCAATTTATCCACGGTTCGCCGTCGCTGTCGCTGTCGAGGTTCGCGTCGTTTAGGCGCTCCATACGAGTATCTATAATTTTTTTAAAAAAACTAATGAATGACGTTGCGCGCGTAATTTACTTTTTTTTATTACAATAATGCGCTACTTTACCTGCGTGATTTTCACGATCGGCGTTTAAATCTTTACGTGCATTTTCTTGCCGTTGAATTCGCACGGCATCCACGTGCCGTCCTCGTATTCCGGTAGGTACGGAATTTCCACATTTTCGAATTTTTTCCGGCTTATATATCCGCGATCTATCATCAGCATGAAGTTGTAATTCGCCGCTCTCGCGTGCGCGCTTACGCACGTTTCGATTATCCGTTCGGTCGCTATATTGCGACGGTCCTGATATTGGCGATGCAGGTAATACTTCGTCACATTGCAAATTTTCTCGGGTATTATTTAAACCTCTCGAGAGGACGACATGCTTTTTCCGCGGAACAACTCTGCATTAATTTGTGACCTATCGCATTTTTTTTTAAATCGACTAATGGAAATTTCGTCGTATGCGTAAATGCTATCGATTTATCGAGAGGAAAAACCCTGGAGAGTCCTCTCGAGAGGACGATCGTAGTTCTGATCTTTCTCGGAATCCGTCTCGGAGGTAGTTGACATGCCTTTAATAGCGGTAATGGCACTTTTCGTTATTCGCGTGTTACTAATTAGAAATTATTATCCTCAAGCTTTATATATAGTCTATTTTAGTAATATCGTATCGCGCGCGCATCTCACATCCTGGATTTTTTTTTCCTCGGGATCATCTCGCATTCCGATTTTTTTCCTCGAGCGCGTGCGCGATAACGAGCGAATTCCGGACGAATGCGGTATCGTCGTCAGATTAGTCGTTTTCCTTTGGCTGGATGCGCAGCGCCGATTTTTTTTCCCCGTTTTTTTTGCGGTTTCGCGTGTCATCTTTTATCGTTCGAACGAACCGTATAAAAAAAGGGGGGGAAAAACGCGACGATATTTTTTTTTGGAGAGGACGCAATCATGCGCGAGGAGGAACGTCGAGTGCTCGAGAGCGCGAGCGAAGTCGCCACGATGGAGGATTATCGCGCGTGGGTGAGACGATGCGACGAGTGTCTCGCGACGTTGCGCGAGAGATGCCAAGATGCGCGCCGGCGAGTCTCGGCAGGGGCGATTTTTTCCCTGGTCGCTCGAATTTTACGAGTGACCGGTACTAGGAATCGTTTGCGGAGACGCTTTGAGCGCGAGGGCGCGGGTGCGAGCGGCGATGGCGAGGCCGAGCGCGCGGGATTCGCGTGGACCGAAGTCGACACGGCTTTCAGGAGACGCGTGTTGACCGGCGCGGTGATTAATCAAGATTATATCGAACCTCTACGATTTCTCGAGGACGCTAGAGATACCGTTCTTCGTCGCGTGCGAGACGTTATGGGCCGATATCATAGCGTTAAAGTGAATACGATTTTCAGTGAAGAATTCGTATCGGGTGACAAAATCGCCGTTAAGAGTATCAACACGAGAAATCATTCGCTTTTTCCCGCGACGGATTTCGCGGGAGTGGTACGACAATCGCGTCATCGACGATATCGTGACATCTTTGGAGGAATTTCAAGAACGAGACAGCGGATGGGCTTTGTCGCGCATACTCGATTTAACGGTGAACGTGAATAGATATAATCCTATGCGCGCGGGTTGTTACGTGCGAGTTCCGCGGGAGATTCGGATGAAGAGAGCGGTGGTTAACGTGCAATCTAATGACGAGGCGTGTTTCGCGTGGTCAGTGACCGCCGCTTTGTATCCCGTTAATCGAAACAGCGAGAGAAGTTCGAGATATCCGCATTATTCTACGGTGTTAAAATTGGAGGGTTGCGAGTTACCTATGACTTTAAATGGAATCGGACGATTCGAACGATTGAACGAGATATCGGTGAACGTGTATACCGTCGGGGGGAGAAGACGCGGGAAGAACGGCGACGGCGGAATTCGCGTCGTTCCTCTTCGTTTGACGAATCGAAAGAGGGAGAGACACGTTAATCTGTTGTACCTGAACGATACGACGCGCGAAGACAACGAGATCGGACATTTCACCTGCGTTAAGAATTTCTCCCGTTTAGTCGGTGCGCAAGTGAGCGGACGACGAAACAAGACTTACGTGTGCGATAGGTGAGTTTTCCATTGTGAAAAAAAAAATGATTCGATAATGAAATATTGATTTGATATTTCACCTTTTATCTTTTTTCTCTCGTAGGTGCATGCATTACTTTTACACGAACGAGAAGTTGATCGCGCACAGCGCGGACTGCGAGAGACTGAATGATTGCGTGATCGTTCTTCCCAATGAGGACGATAAATGGCTGACGTTTGATAATTTTTCGAGAAAGGAACGAATTTCATTCGTGGTGTATGCCGATTTGGAATGCGTGCTGGAGAAGAAGGATGAAGACGAGAAGAGGACCGCTAACACGGCTATCACTCAACATCATAAGGTTCATAGCGTGGGTTATTACACGCACTGTTCCTTTGACGATACCGCGTCAGCGTACAGATCTTATCGTGGCGAGAGATGCGTCGCGTGGTTCGTGCGCGAATTGTACGAATTGGCGCAGCGCGCGAAGATCGTTTTCGATGTCGCGATACCGATAACGGATCTTACGCCCGAGGAACGCGAGAGATTCGCGAGCGCGGAGCGCTGTCACGTGTGCGACGGTCCGTTCGAGGCGGGGGATATTCGCGTGCGCGATCATTGCCATTTGACCGGTCGTTTCAGGGGTCCGGCGCATTCTAATTGTAATCTGAATTACAAGGATTCTCACATCATACCTGTATTCTTTCACAATCTGTGGGTTACGACGCGCATTTTATTATCAAGGATGTGGCTAATGCTTATCCCGGCGGCGTCGAGTTACTACCGATAACGAAGGAATCGTATATAGCTTTCGCGAAGAACGTTCAGGATACCGCGTCAACGACCTATAAGCGCAGCGACGGAAGCTCCGCGCGTTCCAGATGCGTTAAATTGCGATTTGTGGATTCGTTCAAATTTTTAGGCGCCAGTCTCGGAAAACTGGCGTCGTATCTCGACGAGAGCAAGTTGACGATCGCGCGAAGCGAATTTCGTCATCTCGTCGACGACGACTTTAAACTTCTCACGCGCAAAGGTGTGTTTCCGTACGAGTATATCGATAGCGTCGAGAAATTGCGGGAGACGCGTCTTCCGCCGCGCGATTCCTTCTACAGCTCGCTGACGGGCGATACGGTATCCGAGAGCGATTACGCCCACGCGATTCGCGTTTGGGAGCGATTTCGCATCGAGACGTTGGGCGATTACAGCGATCTCTATCTGAAGACCGATGTTCTTTTACTCGCGGACGTATTCGAGAATTTTCGCACCGCCTATTTGGAGAGTTACGGTTTAGATCCCGCGTATTATTACACGTTGCCGGGATACACGTGGGACGCGATGCTGAAATATAGCGGAATCCGTTTCGGAGTTGCTCACCGATATCGACATGATAATGTTCCGTGGAGCGCGGAATACGCGGCGGTCTCAGTCAGTGTTCGAGTAGGCACGCGCGCGCGAACAATAAATACATGAGCGCGTTCGATTCGTCGCAACCGTCGATCTATCTGATGTATTTAGATATTAATAATTTATACGGTTGGGCGATGTGTCAATCGTTACCTTATAAGCAATTCGAGTGGGGTTGAAGATCTCGCGAGTCTCGATGTGAATTCTATAGCGGAGAATTCGCCGGTCGGTTATATTCTGGAAGGCGATCTAGATTATCCGATCGACGCGCACGACCCCCACGCCGATTTGCCGTTTTGTCCGACG
>JAPIVC010000536.1:0-49009 GCA_030586385.1 Camponotus fellah | reverse complement strand
AATTGGGCAGAAAATCCCTTTAAAATATTGAGCGGTAGTTGCGGAACGCCCTGTATATCTACATAATACATATTAGTATTTTCAATATACATGCGACACATATAATACACATATTTCTGTACCCCACAGTGAAATAATTAATATTATAATAATATGAATATAATATTAATATATAATAACATTAATATATAATTTTTGTTTAAAAATAAAAAAAAATAGAAAATCACTAAAAAGTAAAGGAAACTGCATGTCTGTAATAAACGATAAATGTCGAATGTCATTAGAAAATCAAAAAGTGAAATATATATTTCATATTCCTAATATATACTAATATAACTTAATATATATAACATTTTTATAATCGTCATGCAAACGATATGAGCTGCAAGCTGTTTCATTCGTTGCCAGACTCACGCAAAATAAGTAAGTATAATTGTTCTTCTTTGTATATTAAAATATACTCAAAATATATTAGTTTCACTGTGTAATGAAGTTTCTGATTACATTTCTACACACACACACACACACACACACACACACACACACACACACACACACACACACATACTCATACATCCACCACCTACCCCCTCCCACACACACACACATACACACACATGTAATAAAAACTTAATTATACAGTAAAACTAATACTATAAGTACTTTAAGTATATTAAATATATATAGGGTGATTCTAAATAACTTTAGTGTTTTGAAAAGACATAATCTTGATCGAATTCTAAGACGATTTTTCCTTTGGCAAAATTTCGTGCAAAGCATAGTTTTTGAATTATTAAGAGAAATGTTTTACTTATTACGAGTCGGATACAAGAGGCATGCAAGGACGACGCAATTGACCGTCAGACGCGGGCGCTCACGCAGGGCGTCTCGGCGATCAGCTGGTCGCTATACTGTACGGACATACATGCGAATACATACATTCTTTCTCTCTCTCTTATTCGCTCACTTACCTTTGTTTTTTTTTTTTAAGAGGGAAAAATGCATTTTATGCACACTCACCGCTCGGTCTGGTGAGTTATGTGGGACTCGAGTATCAAGTCTAATTACCAACTCGGTACTCCTTACCCACTAAAAACCCCTCTCTTTTTACGAATGGGACACTATCTGACTTCCCAAGATCTGTTTTGACACAACGCCAAAGAATAATTATCGTTACCTTGTTCGATGACTTCTGCTAATTATTGCTGCAGTTTCTTGAGAAATAAATATTCCGATAGATCGCACTTTCATTTAAATTTAACGTAGATATCACACGTTACACAAAGACAGAGACATTCACACTAAATAATTAATCCGAAAGTTTTTCTTTTTTATAAACTGTACTCTTTTGTAAACTTCAACGTAATCCACATTTATTCACTCACTCGATAAAACGAGAATTTACTAAACTATCACTATCTCTATCATTAATCACTATCAATCACTGCCGAATAATCACCGTTAGCAATTAAAAATTCCTCGATAAAAGAAACGCGGACACGTTATTACACGACGTGACGACGGCAATAACGCGACAACGCGACGATATTTATTCGGCGGTAGTAAACAGCTGTAATTATGTTAGATTATGGCAGGTTAAGGTACTAACAGCGCTGCCGAACGTAATCATGTGTTCGAAGAACGTGGTTAACATATTATAATATTAAACGTTTAATGCGCGTATAATATTATTATTATCATACGATATACATACATCATATGATATTCAAAATTAATTTAAGAATAAATAAATGTTTTTAAAATATTGAATATTTTACTATTAATATTAAATTTTATATTTAATAATATTTAATAATAAATATTATATTTAATTCAATAATAATATTTAATTTATTTATAAATAAATATAATTATTAAATATAATTATTACTAAATTATAATTATCATTTAAATATAATTATTATTAAATATAATTATTATTACATATAATTATTAAATATTTATTTAACTATTATCATGAAAAATAAATAAAAGAATATATTAATTATTTGCAGCGCGTCTTGATCCTTCTCTTGGGTTTTTCTTACGCTTTTTTAAAAACGAAAGAAGATTCCACGTTTAAAAATGTTGGTTGTTTTGAAAAGAGCAGATTTTATCGCCTAAAGGGCGGATTGTTTTCACACTTAGTTTACAATAAATGTTCGAAGCAAGCTCTCATGCGCATATTATTACGCAAGCTCTCATGCGTTCGGATGGTTGGAGGCCATTTCGGACATTTATTGTAAACTAAATGTGAAAACAATTCGCCCTTTTTAAGGCGATCAAAATAATTCCTCTTTCAGAATTCACCCCCCTTCAAACGGGACCCTCCTTTCAAAAAGCGTAAAAAAAACCAAGAGAAAGATCGAGAAAATAAAGAGAAGGATCGCTGAAAATAATTAAATATTTTTTTATATTTATTTTTCATGATAATAGTTAAATAAATATTTAATAATTATATTTAACAATAATTATATTTAAATTATAATTATATTTTAGTAATAATTATATTTAATAATAATTATATTTTCAAATTATATTTATTTATAAATAAATTAAATATTGTTATTGATATTAATTGTTAACGATTTTTAATTGTTAACGGTGATTATTCGGCAGTGATTGATAGTGATTAATGATAGAGATAGTGATAGTTTAGTAAATTCTCGTTTTATTGAGTGAATGAATAAATGTGGTTACGTTGAAGTTTACAAAAGAGTAGTTTATAAAAAAAACTTTCGATTAATAATTATTTAGTGTGGATGTCTCTGTCTTTGTAACGTGGATATCTACATAAAGTTAAATTTAAGTGAAAGTGCGATCTATCGGAATATTTATTTCTCAAGAACCACAGCAATAATTAGCAGAAGTCATCGAACAAGGTAACAATAATATTCTTTGGCGGTGTCAAAACAGATCTTGGGAAGTCAAATAGTGGTAAAAAAGAGGGGTTTTAGTGAGTGGAGTACCGAGTTGGTAATTAGACTTGGTATTCGAGCCCATAACCACACCGGAACGAGCGGTGAGTATGCATAAAAAGCATTTTCCCTCTCGAAAAAAAAAACAACGAGCAAGTGAGCGAATAAGAAAGAGAGAGAGAGAGAGAGAGAGAGAGAGAGAGAGAGAGAGAGAATGTATGTATTCGCATGTATGTTCGTGTACAATATAACGACCAGCTAATCGCCGAAACGCCCCGCGTGAGCGTCTGACGGTCAGTTGCGCCGTCCTTGCATGCCTCTTGTATCCGACCGGTAATAAGTAAAACATTTTTCTTAATAATTCAAAAACTATGCTTTGCACGAAATTTTTACAAAGGAAAAACGTATTAGAATTCGATCAAGATTATGTCTTTGGCAAAACATAAGGTTATTTAGAATCACCCTGTAAATATATTGTGACCGTTAATTTTATATTGGGCAAGAAATTAATTAGGACCGATGTCGTTGGCCCGCGGCACACCTTCGGCGCGATTTTCACTAAAATGTATCTCGGAAGTTTTGGGCGCCAGGTGCGATAATTCGCACCACCCTGAAACAAATCTTAGTACTGATACGTACGTAAAAACAATCTCTAAACGCTCAAAAATAATCGTGACGGACACTCGGCTAGCCCCGTCTCGGAATTGGTAGAGGAGCGGTCCGTTTTAATAAACGAACAAGGAAGAATCGAGAATACAAGATGGCTGCAATTTAAAACAAGAGATTAGTGCAACAAAGATAAATATATTTAACAAAGATCATAACTGACAATGTCGATATAAGACAGATTCACATTTTATTTCAGATGTAATATAATCGATCTGCGTAATATTTACCGGCAGCGACGGGCCGTTCTTCGAACGTGATCATCGCGATATCACGTGTTACTCGATAGAAAAAGCAACATAAAAGTCTCGGAATTTCGCGCTACGTAATAGAGCCTCGGCAGCCATAAATTCATATTAAATTATTAATTATTTGTGCCGCGATGATAGTTCGATTACTGACGTTCGTCTATTATAATTCAAAGATGCTAATAATGACGATAGACAAATTTGGCAAATACAAAATCGAAAGAATCGATTCTAATAAGCGTGAGTTAGACAAAGATAAACCTTTAGTGATAATACAGGCACAATTGACTGAATAATCACACAATATAAAAGATCGGACGCAAAACGCGAACAATTAACGGTAATAGAATCTCGAAATTATGAACGATAAATCATAACAAAAGATCGGAAGATTCACGCCGCGGGGATACGCGAGTCGGTGTCACAACGCAATCGTCGGCTATCGAATATCGCAATCGCCTTTGTGTGTGAGTTCGTTAATCGTAAAGTTAGTTAACACAGAATTTCGAAATATTACATTAATCGCTATAAAAATACAAGAATGACTGTCGGCGCTTAACCGGGAAAAAGGGCACTTAATATTGTCTTAGCTCGAACAAAGTATGTCGGCCGGCCGTCGTACTCTACTGCCCAATTATTCAAAAACGCGAATAAAGAACTCTAAGACGGCAACAATTCAGCACGGACTTTGTTCGGACTAACTCTACCTGAAACTCTAATAAACGGCCGAGGAAGTCGACGTTCGTCTCACCGATGACTCCTGCTAGAGCCTCGATGCTCTCGGCATCCGCACTTACAATCGATGGACTTGGGCCGTCGTACTCTCACGCAGGTCCGCCGAACAGTGACGAGCGGGAGGCCCGTCGGAATCGCGCCGGTAATTAATTTGTAAGTAGGCCACGGGGGCGCTTCCGCAACCCTCAGGATCGTCGCGGGCCTCAATTGTTCCTGCGGCCTTCACGGCCGTATTTGCGCCTATCGCACCCCGTTTCCTCTCGGAATTTTTTTAATTCTTCCGCTGCAGCTCAGTGTGAGGTTTCCTTCCGGTAGTTGCTCGCCGATATCTTTCTCTGATCTCTTGGTAGCGCTGAATTCGGTCGAGCTAGCTCCGTTTTCGGGATCCCCGCTATTATTCCTCGTACCTGTTGGTTATACGGAGATTTACAGGGACGACAGCGACAGTTTGAAATAGATGTTGCAAATTTTATAAGGCGGATAAGAATACTTAGCTCGGCGTTCTCTTCCTAATCGGCGCCTCCGATCGTCCGGGACTTCCTTTAGCTTGGTCTTCTACGCCGGATCGAGTCACCGGATGAGGTCCCGTCAATGTCCGTCCTCACAGTCGCTAAATTCTACTCCTCTAAAGCTCGCAAATACAATTTTACGCATAGGAGGCGAGCCTATCCTCGCCTCCAACATTCGCTCTCTCTCCCTAAATTAGGGGAGAACGAGGGCCCAAAAGTGTTTCCGGTCGGATCTTGGCGATCCTTGTGACGGACCGCCAAGTGTCACGTCGCAACTCCCCCCTCCTAGGAGAGGACCGAAGAGGTCTCGGCTATCGACCAACGTCGACAGCCGTCAATTCTCTAATAACTCTAAATCCTAAAACAAAAAAAATCAAATTTAGTCGGCTCTCTTCACGGTGAATTGCGCCTCTGGTCATTTCCATCTAGACAATGAGCATGCCTCACAATCCATACAACATGCAATCACCAAAATTAAAAGCCAAACGTGCTTGAAGCGGAACGAATGTCTCAACGAAAGGCGATAGCGGAAAAGGAAGGGAGTTAATAAAAAAACTGATTAAGGCGATGTTACGGTCCCTCAACCCATTTTATTTTCCTTTTGGAGAGGATCCATCTCAAAAAAAAATACAAAAGAAGTACAAACAGAAATAAAATAAGGAGAGCATAGGAGGATTTCATATAAAGAAAAAAATGTCTGTGATATGATTTTGGCGGCAACTACTTAATGTCCTAGATGGCCTCGGTCGGGATGGTAAAGTCTGAGGTCCTTCCATTCGTCCCGACATCTGGGGCAGGTACGGAGTGTAACTCCGTCCCGGCCGCAACCGTAACAATACTGCCGGTCCCTTGGCCACGGGCAGGTGGAGTAACGGTGGTCGGACGAACGGCAATTCCAGCAGACGCTGGAACCTCGTGTCGGGGGTGCCGCGACCGCGACAGCTCGTGAGGTCTCCTTTTCAGGCGGGGTGATGGCACGACTCGTTGAAGCTGTCGATGGCAACGGGTGGACCTCTCTCTCCAAGCCTGGATGTCTCATCGGTGCGGGCAATAGGAGGCCGCGTCCCCTCCGTCGACCGGGAGGGCCTGGCGATACGGCAACTATCTCGCGCTCGGGGTTGTCCGTCTGGACTTCTGTAGTCTGCGCAGAGACTGTCTCCGTCTGGGTGCCCGCGTGGTCCTGTTCCGGCATGGCGACCCCGAACAAGCACTGTCCCAGGGTCCGTCCCTCATCTGGGGAAACTCTCTCATCGTAGCTCCCCTGGTGGTCGTCCTTCGTCGCTCTCGAGTCTCCGCCAGATCCCGGAGCTCCGTCCAGAATTCGGGATATCGGTCATTAATTTCCTCAATGACGTGGCGGTACCGGAGCCTAAAATTTCCCCAGTCTTCCATTTTGGCTCCCTTTAAATTTTTATCGTCGGTAGCTATTTAGGGAAGCGGAATATGATAGGATTTAAGATCTTGCACATGCACTTTGCCAACAAAATCGCCATTTAGACTAACGAGCTCACACACGACAGGCGAAAGCATGCGATTAATGCGAAAAGATCCGTGGAACTTCGGCGATAATTTCGCGGCAATATTCTGTGCTGCTGACGATAAGACGTGATGACGCTTTAACACTAAATCACCGATTCGAAAATTGATATTACGCCGTCTCAGATCGTAATAAGTGGATTGTTTGCGATAGGCTTGCTCTAAATTTTCCTCTATCCAGTCGTATAGGGTACGTAATTTCTTCATTCGCTCAGATCTGTCAGCGGGGTCTTGTGGTTCGATCTCGGCCGCTCCCCGGCAACGATCACGTACGCTCTTAGAAGGATCTAACTCTCGTCCTAAATTCAAGAAAGCTGGGGAGGTTCCGATCGACGAATGATGAGCCGTTATATACGAAGCGAAAATCTCTCAGGTGCTCATCCCACTCCCTATAATCTCGGTCTAGAAACGCGACAATCATAGTCTTTAACACGCGGTTTACTCGCTCCACGGGATTCGCTTGTGGGTGGTACGGCGGAATGGTCGTGAGCTTAATACCATGCTCCTCAGCGAACGACTGCAATGTTCGGTTTGCGAACTCCGTGCCGTTGTCTGTGAACAGGAATTTTGGCGTACCCCACCACGAGACTAATTCCTCCAAAGCCTCGCAAATCTTTTTCCCGTTAGCGGCGCGTAGCAGAAAACACTCTACTCACTTGGTGAATAAGTCCTGTACGACCAGGATGTACACGAATCCGGACTTACTTTTGGGAAACGGTCCCATGATATCGGCAGCAATGACGGTCCATGGGCCTTCCACGACGCGACGACCCATGAATTCTATGGGAGGAGCCTGTTCCACTTTCGTACGCTGGTACGTATCGCACTGCGTAACATATCCCGCAATGTCCCTAAACATATTTGGCCAAAAGTACCGCAACCGCGAGTCTCTGAAAGATCTTCTCCACCCCTAAATGACCGGATTGCAGTTCGTCGTGCGCTTCTTTTAGAGTTTCCTCTCTTAATTCTTGCGGCAATACTAGCTTCCATCGATCTAGATCGTCTACTATCTCCGATATTATAGCTTTCGGTCGACAATAATATAATTGATCGTCTACTACCCTCCAATCCGTATCTCTTAGTTCGATCTGATACTTCTTTAAAACGCCTGCGATACCATTCGTCGACGGTATTCGCAGCGAGATCTGCCTCTACGGCAACTAACACTCTAACCTCTGTGTCCTTCTCATATATTCGTGACAGAGTATCCGGTACGTGGTGCAGCGCGCCTTTCCTGTGCACTATCTCGTAGTCGTATTCAAGTAATTCTAATGCACATCTCGCGAGTCGGCCCGTAGGGTTCTTAAGATTGTGTAGCCATCGTAAGCTACTATGATCGGTTATTACCGTGAACTTATAGTTCTCTAAATATGGCCGAAATTTCTTAATAGCCCACACGACGGCTAAGCACTCCTGTTCCGTGACGGAATATTTCTTTTCTGGATCGGATAAGGTCCTACTCGCGAAAGCTATAATATTCTCCTGTCGATCATCTGCGTCAAAACCGCTCCGATTCCGACGGAACTCGCGTCCGTCTGCAAGACGAAGGAAACGCTAAAATCTGGGCACGATAAAGTTGGCGCGGCCATCAGGTGTGAACGAACCTGTTCAAACGCGTGGATCTGGTCTTCCGTCCACTCCTAGCGTTGATTCTTTCTTAATAACCTCGTTAGCGGTTCACTAAGAGTCGCGAACTGTGGAATAAATCGTCGATACCAAGATGACATGCCGAGAAATCGGCGCAGCTGCTTAATGTTTCGCGGAGCTGGATACTCCAAAATCGGTTGAACCTTTTCTGCGTCTACCGTTAGCCCATCCCTTTGTACGATAAATCCGAGATAACGAACCTGTGAGCGACAAAACTCACACTTCTCCGGATTTATTGTGAGACTGGCAGCGAAAATTTTATTTAACACGCGTTCTAACCACTCTAAATGCTCTTCAAAAGTAGGCGTCACAATTACTATATCGTCGAGATACGCGAACGCGTGCGGTTCCATTTCCGGTCCGATTAATTTATCCAAAAGACGCTGGAATGTAGCAGGTGCTCCGGTCAGTCCGTAAGGCATTCGCGTGAAGTGGTATAAGCCTTTTCCGGGAGCGCTAAAGGCAGTAATCTCTCTGCTTTCCTTGGCCAGAGGTATTTGAAAATATGCCTGGCTCAAATCAAGGGTCGAGATATACTTCGCCGCTCTCAATTTATCTAATATGCCGTTCATATTTGGCAGCGGATACGCATCCTTCTTAGAAACGCTATTAACTTTCCGGAAATCTAAACAGAATCTATATTTTCCATTCGGCTTTTTAATCATAACTATAGGATTAGACCACTCACTAAAAGAAGGTCAATAATTCCTGCCTCTAACATCTTGTCCACTTCGTCGCGAATAGCCTCTTGAACTTTCGGCGAAACTAAATAACACCGCTGTTTAATAGATTTATGCTGACCGACATCGATAACGTGCTCTGTAAGAGAGGTGACACCGGGGTTTTCGACAGTCTCCGGTATCTTTTCTTTCAAAAATAACTAACCGCTCACTCTGTGAAAGCGTTAATTCGGGGAGTCCACTGCATACACGCGGTTCCTCTCTATCCAATTCAAAGGAATACGTTACGGTAGAACTAGCTCTAAAATTCCATTTCAAAGTATCGTAATCAATAACCATACCGAATTCGCGTAAGAAATCCATACCTACACGAGACAGTCAAATTCGGCAGACAAGCCGAGATCTTATGTATACGACCTTTCAAAGAGAATGCGATCTCTGCTTCCTCGCTCACCCTTGCTATTCGCTCATCAGCGGTGCGAATTCTAGTAACCCTCTTACGGATCGACAAGTTTAATTTTTGAACGATCTTTATGCCCTCCGCGCCGAGAATTGTGCGGGTGGAGCCGGAATCTACAAGGGCTCTAAAGGGTTCCCTCTCTATAACGATCGTGCAATAATGCAGCGGTGGTAGATCTAACATATTCTCGGAATCGACCATATTATATGACAAGATCATCTCGCGAACAGAACTCATGTTGCGGGCCTCTCCTTTGTCTTTCAGAGTCGTGTCGGCCCGTCCTAACGACTCTCGCTCTGCCCGAGCATGAAGTACACGTCTTCACTGTAACGTTAGCCTTGCCACACCGGTAACAATACTGACGACGAGACTCAGAACATTCGCGCGCAATATGGCCGATTTTCTCGCAATTCCAGCACTTTACATTTCGCGCGGACGAAGCAACAGCGGTCGCTGTTGAAGTGCTCGAGGTCGCGGGGGCGGAAGGCGCAGCGGCGGCCGTCACCGAGGCTGCTTGAGTGTTGGTGGCCCCGCTTTTATTCCGTTTCTCACCTCTTTTCTTTTTCCCGGACTGTACGCCGGCTATTCCGGCGGCAGCTATCGCGGCAGGAACTTTCGAGAACTTCTTCGGCGGTCGATATGCTAAATCTGGGAAGATAGATTGTTCCGGTGCCGGAGGGGCACGATATTACGTTAGGGCCTCATAACTCCGCTCTACCCGTGGCCGCATCCTCTAAGGAAGCGAAATCATAAACAGTACGACGCGGCACTGATATTTGCAATCGTGGCAGCATATTACGGTAAGCGTAATTTAATTGCTTTTCTAAACTCCACGGTGGACTCAAATGACCGAAAAGAGCTCTAATACACGTCAAAAAATCAGCAATGGGCTCATGTTCGCCCTGCGTACGTCTCATGATCTCGTCTCGTAATGCGAATTGAAAGTCCGGATTACCGAATCTCGCGCGCCATGCTGGTTCAAAATCTCGCCAAGTTCTCCATCGATCACGCTCGCTACGATACCAATAAAGCGCGATACCCGACAAAAAGAAAGGAATACATTTAAAAATTTCCTCGTCGCTAACAGTTATCAGAGCGCGTCCCTCTTCTATTCGCGTTAAGAAAGTCTCCGCGTCGCTACCTCTTGCGCCAGAAAATTGTAAATTCCAACGCCTCATCATATAATAGACGTCCATTGCGGAAAACGTGGATCTCACGGGTGGTCGAATCCCGGAAGGAGGAAGTAGCTCAATTCGCGGGGATCGCGGTCGCAAACGATCGCGGTTCGTCTCGCCCGCTGCGCTCGCTACCGCAGCCTGCTCGCTCCTATTGTCGAATCTCGGAGGCGCGTCATCTCGGAATCCCGGTCGCCGATCGACAGCGAGATCGAATTCGGCGGATGCACGCGGTGTCGCCCATCCCGGTTGCGAGACGTATTTAATCAATCTATCCATTAAGATGGAGGTAGATCCGTCTGTTCTCTGTCCGCGTTTTTCCAATTCCCCCTTCAACTGATCCGTCGACAGCTCTTGCACCCACTCGGTATCGCTCGGGTTTTTCAAACTCATGATAAACTCCGAATACGAAATCCCAAAACTCCAATTAAATCGTTATATAACCGAGCGAACTCGAATACAAAAAGATTTTCTGAATCGAGTGTAGTGCCTTCCCAAGAGTACGAATATTTATTTCACGGTCGGACGAATCGATCTTAGAGAGAAGCTAATCACCGCAAGCCACTTAAATTCAAAAATATCGCACGAGTTAAACGATCGATACGCAGAGAAAACATAAACAGTAACGGTACACGAAACAAACTATAAATCTCTATCCAAAATTCTAAGCAGCCAGAATATTCTTTCAAGCTAATCGCCTTAAATCACACCGAAATTTCACGAATAATTTCTCCAAATATAATTAAAATAATAGCAAGCTCAACAATATAATATCACAATATCCCCTGAAAGAAGCAAGATTAGCACACAAATATTCACATCAGAGAAAATGGCAGTAAGCGGTACACAAAAAAAAATAGCAATCATTCAATAATATATAATTCATCAATATATAATAGCACATCAATAAAAAAAATGCATAATAAAATTAGGCAGCAACAAGTGCGCCAATATATCCAAAAAAATTGTAAGGGTGCGCAAGCATAAGTCGAGAGCATTTAAATATTCCTTGTAAATGGATAAAAGAAATCCCGAAAGTAAAGATATTCTCAGATATTTTCAGCTGATATTAGTCTCATAAAGAAATATTTAAAATAAGGCTAGATTCTTAATTTCAACAATAAAAGAAAAGACATTAATTTAGATAAAGAAAGTTTAGTAAAATCCTATGAAAATTAAATTACATGAAATAAATCTTTAAAATATTCGATATTATTCCCAAAAAAAAAGTAAAGATTTCGGCTGAATTAATTTTAAATGACACTTTTATTAATTACTCTGATAGCCTTTTCATAAGGCAGCAAAGAAGGAAAATTATGTTAACGAAATAAATCTTTAAAATTAAATTAATGATATACTAAAAGTTTTTAGTAAAAGAATAGATAACAGCTTAAATTATTTTTGCTCTTATAAATCACGACACAATCAACAATTATTTTCAAAATCTTATTTGCTCGCGACCCTCAAATACATAAACAATACGTGTTTAATATATAGCACAAAGAAATATCAAAAACATTCAAAATTCGATACATCATCGGTGACCTTGTTATTCTCGAGTTCCTTGTTCCTTGCGACAACGAGTTTTTAACGGAAAAATCTTCAAATTTATGATTTGCCCTGTTGTTAGCGGGCCCCACGTTGGGCGCCAATTTGTGACCGTTAATTTTATATTGGGCAAGAAATTAATTAGGACCGATGTCATTGGCCCACGGCACACCTTTGGCGCGATTTTCACTAAAATGTACCTCGGAAGTTTTGGGCGCCAGGTGCGATAATTCGCATCACTCTGAAACAACTCTTAGTACTGACCGTACGTAAAAACAATCTCTAAACGCTCAAAAATAATCGCGACGGACGCTTGGCTAGCCCCGTCTCGGAATTGATAGAGGGGCAGTCCGTTTTAATAACGAACAAGGAAGGATCGAGAATACAAGCTGCAATTTAAAACAAGAGATTAGTGTAACAAAGATAAATATTTAACAAAGATCACATAACCGACAATGTCGATATAAGACAGATTCACGTTTTATTTCAGATGTAATATAATCGATCTGCGTAATATTTACCGGCAGCGACGGGCCGTTCTTCGAACGTGATCATCGCGATATCACATGTTACTCGATAGAAAAAGCAACATAAAAAGTCTCGGAATTTCGCGCTATGCGAGAGGTAATAGAGCCTCGGCAGCCACAAATTCATATTAAATTATTAATTATTTGTGCCGCGATGATAGTTCGATTACTGACGTTCGTCTGTTCCAATTCAAAGATGTTAATAATGACGATAGATAAATTTGGCAAATACAAAATCGAAAGAATCGATTCTAATAAGCGTGAGTTAGACAAAGATAAACCTTCAGCGATAATACAGGCACAACTGACTGAATAATCACACAATATAAAAGATCGGACGCAAACGCGAACAATTAACGGTAATAGAATCTCGAAATTATGAACGATAAATCATAACAAAAGATCGGAAGATTCACGCCGCGGGAATACGCGAGTCGGTGTCGCAACGCAATCGTCGGCTATCGAATATCGCAATCGCCTTTGTGTATGAGTTCGCTAATCTTAAAGTTAGTTAACACAGAATTTCGAAATATTACATTAATCGCTATAAAAATACAAGAATGACTGTCGGCGCTTAACCGGGAGAGAGGGCACTTAATATTGTCTTAGCTCGAACAAAGTATGTCGGCCGGCCGTCGTACTCTACTGCCCAATTATTCAAAAACGCGAATAAAGAGCTCTAAGACGGCAACAATTCGGCACGGACTTTGTTCGGACTAACTCTACCTAAAACTCTAATAAACGGCCTGAGGAAGTCGACGTTCGTCTCACCGATGACTCCTGTAGATCCTCGATGCTCTCGGCATCCGCACTTACAATCGATGGACTTGGGCCGTCATACTCTCACGCAGGTCCGCCGAACAGTGACGAGCGGGAGGCCCGTCGGAATCGCGCCGGCAATTAATTTGTAAGTAGGCCACGGGGGCGCTTCCGCAACTCTCAGGATCGTCGCGGGCCTCAATTGTTCCTGCGGCCTTCACGGCCGTATTTGCGCCTATCGCACCCCGTTTCCTCTCGGAATTTTTTTAATTCTTCCGCTGCAGCTCAGTGTGAGGTTTCCTTCCGGTAGTTGCTCGCCGATATCTTTTCTGATCTCTTGGTAGCGCTGATTCGGTCGAGCTAGCTCCGTTTTCGGGATCCCCGCTATTATTCCTCGTACCTGTTGGTTATACGGAGATTTACAGGGACGACAGCGACAGTTTGAAATAGATGTTGCAAATTTTATAAGGCGGATAAGAATACTTAGCTCGGCGTTCTCTTCCTAATCGGCGCCTCCGCTCGTCCGGGACTTCCTTTAGCTTGATCTTTTACGCCGGATCGAATCACCGGATGAGGTCCCGTCAATGTCCGTCCTCACAGTCGCTAAATTCTACTCCTCTAAAGCAAAGCTCGCAAATACAATTTTACGCATAGGAGGCGAGACTACCCTCGCCTCCAACATTCGCTCTCTCTCCCTAAATCAGGGGAGAACGAGGGCCGAAAAGTGTTTCCGGTTGGCTCTCGCGATCCTTGTGACGGACCGCCAAGTGTCACGTCACAATATATATATATATATATATATATATATATATGTATATATATATATATATGTATATATATATATATATATAATTGTGACGTTGTGAGCCCTTATTTGTATATATATACATATATATACGAATAAGGGCTCACAACGTCAACTTGAGGAAGGAAATCATGAAATTCCTAATTATTAGGTTATAGATCGATAATTTGAAGGTTAGGAATGTAAAGAGTCACTTTTGGATCCACATATACATGATTTATTGCGAAACATTAAAAATTAGGTTGGAAACATGAAAAATCTTGATAAAAATCCATAACATCTGAGTAATTTGAAGTTAGGAGTCATTTTGAGGTTAAGTATTTACAAATGATAATCCCCACTCTTTCATTCAATTTCATCAAGTTTTCAGTCGTCCTAGATGCAAAACGAAAGAATAATCGACATTTGGGCGAAAAAATGAGGAATTCTGAATTATCAGCGCCATCTTGAAATCGCCATTTTGTTTTTCAAAAAAATTCCAACGGAATAAGAAAGGGCATGTAAAAAATACGCGATTACGATATTTTGTGATGGTCAGGAATAACTTTTTCGTTGTCAAAATATAGGATTTTTGCGAAACGGCGTCTAAAAAATTGACATTTTTAAAAAAAAAACAGTTATAACTTTTTTCCATCAATTTGTAGGCTGATTCTGATCACGGCATTTAAAGGAGGAGGTTTCAAACTATAAGAAATGTCTTTTTTCAATTCTTTTCAACGACGTTCAGGTCAAAAGTTACAGCGTCGAAAGTTGAGAAGAAATTATGGACATTTGGGACGAAAAGAGTTAAACGATATTTCAAATTTTGTATTTGTTTTCGTAATTAATTGTTTTCAGATTTTAAAGATTTAATTATAATATGTAGATTATGTATTTTTGACTTATTATATTCTTTGTTTTCTACATTTTTATTTGATGTAAGAGGCGTCAAGACTCTTTCATACTTTGGTAGGTCAAGGTTTCTATTTTCTTCGTCTTGTATGCTTTTATTTAATGAAAGAGACGTGAGAACTTTTTTATATTTTTTTATGGCTCTAGATGTACCCATTCTGTAATATCTTCCTTTTCCATGCAAGCATCAAAATATAAATGTGTTTGATATTGCCATTCTATTGGATTATCTACTATATTATCAATAGATATAGATAATGTTGATGTGGCAGTCTTTTCTGTACATTGCATTTCTTTCATATTTATACGTTCACAAAGAGGCGCTTGCTCTATTTGTATATTTATTTCAACATTTTGTTTATTTTTATTAGATAAAACTTCATCAAAATGATGTGGGATAGCATCTCGCTTTAAACTTTTATTTTCATGAAAAGAATTTTCAGAGAAATGATCCTCGCACAATCCTGCGCGTCGAATTGAGCTGAGAGTCTATTTTTCTTATTAATTTTGTATTTCCTGCAACAATAACAAATAAAAAAAATTGAAAATATACAGGGTATAACATAAAAATGAAAATCCCGGAATATCTTGGAAAATATAAGTTTTATAAAAAAAAATATTTCCAGTCAAAGTTGTATGTTTCGAGAGGGACATAAGATGGTGTCATTGATTTGATCTTGAAATTATTCGAAGATTACGTGAAAGTTACCTCCAATTTCCTTAATGGGACACTCTATTTTTCATTGCATATTATTGTAGCTGACCTCGACAGCTTTCCAAAACACTATAATAAAGTATTTTTCATTAAAAACTTTTTGAATTATATAGCTTGAAAGTTGCAGTATTTTGACATAAGATACAAAATATCTCGTAAAGTATTAATTTTTTGATTATCGAACCTTAATATTTTTATGCACAGAATAATGAGACAAATCGATTGGTATAAAGAAAACACGTAGTTACCTTTTGAAAATAATTTGCAATTGCATGTTGCAAATTACATATTTTGTTTATAAGTAACTAAAAGTTTAATAATCGAAAAATTAATATTTTACGAGATATTTTGTACTTTGTATCAAAATACTGCAACTTTCAAGTTTTATAATTCAAAGAGTTTTTAATGAAAAAATACTTTATTATAGTGTTTTGAAAAATTGTCGAGGACAATTACAAGAATATGCAATAAATAATAGGGAGTGCAATTTAAAAAATTCAAGATGACCTTAGTCTGACGACGCCACCCAGAGTAAAAATGATATAGTCAGTAAATAGATCTTTTGAAACCCTACAACTTTTGTAGACGTCACTTTTATCTCAGATCAGTAGTTTCCAAGATCGGGGAGGGGAGGGGGGGTCCGATACTTTTTAACACTGTATATATATATATATATATATATATATAATAAAATAATTTAAAAACGCTAAGATTCGTAAATAATTTTACATTTTTCTTCACATATGTAAGAATTAAATTTATCTTAATTAAATATATCTTAAATTATTTAGCATTGAAAATTGTTAACATAGTAATATATTATACAGAAACTATGTCAATTTTCTCTATAAACATTATAAATAAATATATCAAAAAATGATACAAAAAATAGACAAAGTGTAACAAAATATTAAAGTGTAAATATTTTGTTATCAAGTATAAATATTTTGGGAAGATCATATTTATCAAATATAAAATTTTTCTGTCAACAAAATTCCTAGGTTATTTAAATTTCTTAAAATGTAATTATATTATTTTTGTTTCATGTAAATATCGTTTCGTTAACGTATAAAATTATAAAAATAAAATTAAAAAAGTTAATGTTTTACAAAATTTTATTATTCTACTAATTTTATAATTTATTTTGGCAATCAGAAATATATTTGATTATGAGGAATATATATATTACATTATCTTCACTTTTTTTGATTATTTTAACTTTTTATATACAGAGAAAAGCTTACTTAATATATAAACAATTGCATTAAAAAAAAGCAAGCAATTGCATATATATTTCAAATGTAATTCTACATCTGTATAAAAATAATCATAAATCGATTTATTTCCTGAAAGACAGAAGAAAAATATTTTATAAGCAAACGAATATTTAATAAAATAGTATGTATTTTCTATCGTGATATGGCAAAATAAAAATTGTTAAACGTTTTATAATTATTATTTACTTTTTAATATTTTATTAATACTTTGATGAAGAATATCAAGTAAAAATAGAATTAAATTTGAAAAAAATTCTTATGATTAAAAAAATTGTTATAATTTTTTAAAATTTGAGAAATACCTTTATATAGAAAGAATAAATTTCAAGTACACATATAACACTTAACATTTTTTCTTGTTTAATAATATCTTTTGTTTTTTATTACACACACGTACATAGTGTACACACACGCGAGTACGCATACAAATATGAAATTTTTTGAAATGTTTATAATAAGACAAATCACAAAGCCAATACGTAATTAAAACACAAAAATAACATATTACAAAAAGAAGCAAAAACAATAATTAAATAAAATGAAAGTTTAGAATTTTTTCATTTTAGTTTATATATTGACCAAAAATATATTTAAACATGATTACAATAATAATCATAATACGAAGAAAGAAATTAAAAATAACATTAAAATAATTAATAACATTAATCAATTAAAATAACGTAATTTAGATCGATCACACTGGCAATTTATTGGTTGATAAAGAATCACAACGTTTCGACCATGGGTTTTGGCCCTTCTCAACTGAACTACAATAGTTTACAATATTATAAACAATAAAAAGTGAATAAAAAAGAGAGAAAAAAAAAGGAAAAAATTATTATGCACGTACAAAATCTTAGTTAACCAATAAGTAATAAGAAAAGAGAAATCACATGTCAAGATCGTCAAGTCAGCCTCACAAACAAGGAGAGAGACTAAACAGCCTTTTTTTTCTCTCTTTTTTTATTCACTTTTTATTGTTTATAATATTGTAAACTATTGTAGTTCACTTGAGAAGGATCAAAACCCATCGAAACGTTGTGATTCTTTATCAACCAATAAATTGCCAGTGTGGTCGATCTAAATTACGCTATTTTATTTTATCTACTGGCGACATTCAAGAATTTAATATTATTTTACGCTCCTGGACCTAATTATGGAGCTTCCGCAATCTGATCTGTTTTTTCAAATGCTTACGAATCGGTTTGGCAATATCTACACGACCTTGTTGAAGTCATGGATCAATAATAAAAAGAAGATCTGCACTGCTAAGCAACAACTCATTTTCTTACTTCAATGCAGGAGCTACGATTTAATCCCGTCTCATATTGACAAGTTAAAGATTAACATCGCTTTTCATAGCAGCAGTGTCAACCGTATTTTTGAAAAAATCACGAGAAAGTACCGTTATAAATTATTGAATTTAGAAATCAAAAACCTTAATTTTAACCTTAATTATTTACGTGCTAATGTTGAAAGGATCGAAAGAAAACTTAGTGAAGATTTACCACGAGATTTAGTACTCAAGTTTTTTAAGTTTAATGAATCTAAATTCTTAAGAATTAATAACAGAATGAAAGCTAATTTAAATAAAAAATTTAATAATTTAACCGTTAATAATAACTCAGTTTTGAATCCTTTCAACAATATTGACAAAACGCGGTGGCTGGTTAACATTAGTGATAAGAATATGCCTGACAAGGTTTCTGAACTTTTGAGTCTTGGTGACAATTTTGGATTACCGGTACTTCAGTCTTTTAAGAATGACCGCGTGAGTGTTGTTCTTGGAACTTTAAAGAACTTTGAAAGTAATTACAATCGTATCCCCCGAGAAACCGTCGAAATGACCAGAATTTCGGTCGCTAATTCTCTCCAAAGGTTTCTTTGTGAGAGCAAGCATATTAATTTTGTAGACAGATACATTCTCAGAGGATTTTCTCTCTGCAGACGGTTTTTGCGTGAGAATGATGATTTGTTTGTCAGAGCTGATAAGAGTCAAGTCACTGTTGTTATGGACAAAATTGATTATGTTAATAAAATGGAAGCTCTTTTAAATGATTAATCCACTTATAAAAAATTGAACAGGGATCCGATCAGGAAACTAATAAAATTAATACCATTATTAAATCTTGGCGTAGTAACGATTTAATTAATGAATCTACGTAAAAAATAAAATTCCACTAATAGTAACTTACTACGCTGTTATGATTTGCCTAAGATTCACAAAACGGGTTTTCCACTGCGGATTATTGTATCATCACTGGGTAGTCCTTTATACAATGTTGCGCAATACACGATATGCTACAGATTTTGATTTTGGAACCTAAATCTGATATTAAGGATGGTTGGACCTTTGCTAAAAATTTGAAAGATAAATATATTAATGATGACGATGTAATGATTTCGCTGGATGTTGCCGCATTATTTACTAATATTCCTAAAGATTTGGTGTTGAACGCTGTCACTAAACGTTGGAATTACATTGCTTCTAAAACTAAATTTAACTTATCTCAGTTTTTGTATGCGATAGAAACGGTTTTGGATTCCACTAGTTTTTCGTTTAATGGACAGTTTTATGAACAGATTTTCGGTAGTCCTATGCGGTCCCCTCTGTCTCCTATTTTGGCTGACATAGTTATGGATGATTTGGAAATACATTGTTTGAGTCAGTTAAGTTTTAATGTTTCGTTGTATTATAGATATGTTGATGAAATTTTTACCATTGTTCCACGCTCAAAGATTGACGAGATTGTATCGACTTTCAATGCTTATCATCAACGTTTGACATTTACATACGAGACTGAGTCTGATTTTTGCATTAGTTTTTTGGACACCATGTTATTCGTTCTGACAGTCGGCTTTTGACCAATTAGTATAGAAAACCTACTTGTTCTAACAGATACATTAATTTTCATTCCAAGCATCCGTTTAAATATAAAATGAACACTATTTATAATCTTGTCGATCGCGCTATTTTACTATCAGACGTTCGATTTCATTTTAAGAATATCGACATTGTCAAACAGATTCTTTCCAACAATTGTTTTCCAAATCAAATTATTAACCGTTACGTTAAAAGAAGACTTGATTTTTTAAAACATCGTGACAATGTAAATACAAATTCTAAGAGTGATAATGCGGCTACACCTTGTTATATTTCTTTACCGTTTGTGGAGGGCTTTAGTAACGAGATTAGCCACGTTTTTAATAATATAGGTCTTAATATTGTCTATAATGTACCGAAAAAACTTAACGTTTTGTTCAAACGCGGAAAAGATAGATTGCCTACTAACAACAGGACCGAAGTCGTATATAAATTAGACTGCAAAAATTGTAATAATTCATATATAAGCCAAACGAAAAGACATTTAGGCATTCGTGTCAAGGAACATTTTAACAATATAAAATTGCACGAAAGCAATTTATCTGTGATCAGCAAACATAAATTGGAATTCAATCATGACTTCGATTGGTCAATACCGATTATTTTACACAACAAAAGACACGTGAGAAAGAGAGAAATTGCTGAAATGTTTTTTATAAAAAAGTTTGACAACGATTAACTTACAGAAGGACTGAGAGTCTGAACAGTATTTATGATAAACTAATAAAGGCTGTTTAGTTTCTCTCCTTGTTTGTGAGCGGTAGGCTGACTTGACGATCTTGACATGTGATTTCTCTTTTCTCATTACTTATTGGTTAACTAAGATTTTGTACGTACATATTATAATATATTTTCCTTTTTTTTCTCTCTTTTTTATTCACTTTTTATTGTTTATAATATTGTAAACTATTGTAGTTCACTTGAGAAGGACCAAAACTCATGGTCGAAACGTTGTGATTCTTTATCAACCAATAAATTGCCAGTGTGATCGATCTAAATTATGTTATTTTATTTTATCTACTGGCGACATTCAAGAATTTAATGTTATTAATTAATTATATATAAAAACAAGTAGAGAGTTATAGTATACCTTTGCAAAAATCTTGAAAAGTGAATCTTATCATTCCATAGTAAAATGATAACGAGAGAAGAAAGAAAAAGAAATGATTTATCGATATAACGCTGTAAAAGCGATAAAAAATCTGTCACCGCTGTATGCATCTCATATTTTTATATGTATGCATCTACATAAATATAATGATTGTATATATATTAAGCTGTAAATTGTTCTTTTTAATAATTTTTTTACAATAAAAATTTCAATGAATATTAATTTTTAAGAGCCACCGCGGATGATAGTGCGTAAAATTTTATAAAGATTAATAAATTGCGAAAAATAAGACGCGAAAATAAGACATGCATATATTTTACTTGGTGCATAAACCAAGGTAGATTCTCCATTCGAGAATACTATATAAGACCCTCTTTACCCCCTGCAGAGATGTAAGCGAGGAAAATATAAGGGGGAAGTCGCTGACGGGGGGGCCGAACCCGAGTCTTTCGCTTGCCGGATGACTGCTCTGAACCAACTGAGCTATCACCCCCACACCGATCTTCCCTCTCGCCTATTTGTAGAAATAATGGGATCGCGATTAGCCCGCGTAAATTTAACAAATTAAAAAAAAAAAAAATTAGGCTCGAAATGTATTACAACAACCGATATACGAGAATAGAGCGATAAGAGCCACCGCGGGGCGTAAAATTTTAAAAGATTAATAAATCGCGAAAAATAAGACGCGAAAATAAGACGCATATATTTTACTTGGTAATAAACCAAGGTGGATTCTCCATTCGAGAATAGCCCGCACGTTATCCCCGCAGATAAGCAGAAGTCACTGAATCGGGAGTCGAACCCGTCTTTCGCTTGCCGGACGACTGCTCTAAACCAACTGAGCTTCAGCTCCACACCGATATCCCTCTCGCCTATTTGCAGAAATAATGGGATGCGATTAGCTCCGCGTAAATTTAACAAATTAAGATAGATAAAGAATTAGGCTCTGAAATGTATTAAACAACCGATATACGAGAAAAGAGCGATATCTATCTTAATTATCTATCTTAATTTGTTAAATTTACGCGGAGCTAATCGCGTTCCCATTATTTCTACAAATAGGCGAGAGGGATATCGGTGTGGGGCTGAATAGCTCAGTTGGTTTAGAGCAGTCGTCCGGCAAGCGAAAGACTCGGGTTCTACTCCCGATTCAGCGACTTCGCCCCGATATTTTTCTCGCTTACATCTCTGCAGGGGGTAAAAGAGGGGTCTTATGTAGTATTCTCGAATGGAGAATCTACCTTGGTTTATGCACCAAGTAAAATATATGCATGTCTTATTTTCGCGTCTTATTTTTCGCGATTTATTAATCTTTATAAAATTTTACGCACTATCATCCGCGGTGGCTCTTATCTCTTTCTCGTATATCGGTTGTTTAATACATTTCAGAGCCTAATTCTTTATCTATCTTAATTTGTTAAATTTACGCGGAGCTAATCGCGTTCCCATTATTTCTACAAATAGGCGAGAGGATATCGGTGTGGGGCTGAATAGCTCAATTGGTTTAGAGCAGTCGTCCAGCAAGCGAAAGACTCGGGTTCGACTCCCGATTCAGCGACTTCGCCCTGATATTTTCTCGCTTACATCTCTGCAGGGGGAAGAGGGGTCTTATATAGTATTCTCGAATGGAGAATCTACCTTGGTTTATGCACCAAGTAAAATATATGCAAGGATATGGGCCACTATGATGCGTCAAAACAAACCCCCACCATTCGGCCTTTGGCGACGTGGGCGTGGCTAGGTGAAGTGGATGGAGGTGTTCTGATTGGTGGACTAGGATATTGATAAGATTGTTTAGGTGTTAAATACCTGAAGAAACAATACCCCACCTCCGGAAATCTCGATTTTGATTGGCGCGTACCATAGTGGCCCAGAGCTGCGATTGGTCGACGCCGCCTATGTCGACGATTTTAGCAAATTTTTATTTCCCTACTTCCACGTACTAGACTCGAAGAAGCAATCCTCCTCCCACTCCAGCTCCGGTCCACCTGTATAGGGCTCCAAGCCAAATTCTCGTTACCTGACCCTTAGACGCTACGACTTGGCGGAACGAACCCTCCGCTTATCGACTTTCGGGGTAGTCGGTATGTCTCGAGGAAACAATCCTTACCTCCCGCTCTGTCTCGGGGCCCGCTATGGAATATCGAAACAAGCCCCTCCGCTCGAGCGATTTATGACGCGCTTTTTTTATCGGAAAAAACAAAGTTTCAGCACGAGTCAATAATTATAATTAGACTACATTGTTATTTATAGTGAATTTGGAAAATTAAAAAGATGAACGTGCAGATGATCGAACGCGAGGCGAGGTGTTATAAAGGAAGAAGGAAAATGCTAAAAGTATTAAACATGAATTAAGATAAAAAATTTTCACATTTATTAATATATTCGCATACAATTCGTAATACTTCACAAAAATATTTTTATTTTCTTACAAGTAAACACGATATTAATTAACATTATATTTTTTATGTTTCTCGTAAAGAAAAATTTTTTTATGAAATAATTCTATGATTAAATGTTCGTGATATTCGCAAAAAATTTTCACATTTATTAATATATCTGCATACAATTAGTAATATTTTACACAAATGTTTTGTTCTTATATCTTCTTATAATTAAACATGTTATTGATTAACATTATATTTTTCATGTTTCTTTTCGCGAAGAAAAATTTTATGAAATAATTCTACAATTAAATGATCGTTATATTCGCAATTTTCGGAAAAAAAGACTAAGAAATTCATCAAGATCGTAACCGCTGCACATATAATATAAAAATACACAACTATAGCGTCCGCAAGTTTGAGAGAAAAGTCCTTGTAGTTGTTCGGTATTCCATCGATAAAGATTAGAATTTCGTCGGAGACGAAGGAAAAAACCGGGATACAAAGGTGGTATTCCGTAGCTATCGAAGTATGTTCCTGTACCGTTCTCGTCGAGGAAGAAAGCGATCCAGTGTTCTCCAGGGCGATTATGGTTGTTCAGATTAGCGACGATGGCCGTCGACCTCGTCCATACCATCGGCAATCTGTCGGCAGGATAGACTCCACATGTTTGGCATCTAGCTGACGCAATGCTTGAAGAATTTCGCGAGAGTCCATTTGTTTGCAGCGAAGACGCGCGAACAAGCGGTATTATTTGAATAATTTCTTTCGGCTTGTTTTCAGCTTGTACGCCTAACGGATTTTCAATGTCTATTTGCGTGGAGCGATTAATAGACGTACGTTCGATTTTTTGCAGATTTTTCTTCTCTATTTTATTATTCGATTGTGCAATAATATTTTCATCCTCGTCGTCGTCGTCGCTTACTATCGAAATTTCGGGAGAACTGCAAGTCGTTTGAGTAATGTTATCTCCGTCAAAATTATTTTGCGCAACTATCCAACTTTTTAATTTGTAAGCGTTGCGTAATGCGCAATGAAAGATTCCGAATTTTCGAAATCCGTGATGTCCACACTCTTCTTCTACCGTCAAATTTTTGAATGTCGGTGAGATGCCTTCCAAATTATATATATTTCTAGAAAGCAGATTCTGCAAATAACTCGCTTTTTCGTTTCCTCTAACATAAATGTGACGCACGCATTTTGTAATTTATGCAGCTGCGATGTAAAATATTCCAAATTAGTTTCGCCATCGAACCATTCAATGTCGTGATAATTTCGTGTGAGCCAGTTGTTTTCTTGTCTTATTTTTTTCGGGTAATTCGGCAAACGAATGCGGTGGTATCATAATCAATGATTGACAATTGGAGCGTCAATCGCTACAACAGCAACTTCCTTAGGGATAAACTTTTTCTCCCCCATCGCGAAACCCTGAATATCGATGACTATATCCATCTTACGAAAAACTTATGTGATTCGACGCGAGACTCTATGCGAAACAACGTCGCCGAGCGTGTCTCCAACGAAACTGAATATTTTTTAAACGTTGCACACTAATGTCGATATTTTGAGCGAAATAGAGGGGGAACAATTTTAAGCGTTTATAAAAAATCTATCCCGAAAAATCGACAATGACCTGGCGAGACGAGTCGATTTCTATGACATTATCAAATTCGGCATAGATACCACAATTGACCGTCTCAGAAAGCGCCTTTACGAATCTCACTTCTAATCGTAAACTACCATGTTTGACGAGATTCCAATGTCCTACGCAATTAGCGGATAGATCGGGAATAAGATCAAAAGCAAATAAAGTATATCCTTTGAAATAATCGTCTCTGCTTAGAATTTCCTTCATTCAAAAAATGAATGCCTGTTCCCGAGAAAAGCGTTTGATAAGCTTCGATATAAAGCGGTTCATCCACGGAGAAAACTGGTTGCAAAGGTCTACTGGGAATTTGCATGCCATCGACGTACAGCGAAAAGAAATTTATTCCGTAGTTTTTGAAATTAAATGGATTTAATTTTCTGTCGCCATTAAACGCTTTATTACTAACGAAACCGACTATTACTCGCTTCGGTAATTGTCCGAGTATTACATTATCTAACGATTCACCCATAACGCCGCTATGAATCGTGAATGTTTTAACCTCGACTCTCGTGAGCGGATACTTGGCTGTAACTTTACTCATCATTCTAGCATGCGCGAGTAACAAACCCGAGCTTATTTTCGTTCTTCTAACAAGTAAGGTAGCATCGAGAATATGAATTTTCGATGATCCGCTACTCCTCCATGAGACAGAACGAATCTTCGAACGAACGAATCTCAGGCGTACTTCTACGCCGTTAATTAAAAATTTGTCTTGATTGAAAACATCGCAATGGAGATGTCCTACGAGATCTAACGCCTTCCCTCCGGAAATGTAACGAGCGCGTCTCGCGAGAGCGGGATTGCCGGGATTTGATTCCAGCAAATCGTCCATGTGTCCGGGTGAATCCATGTCCCATAGACAGGAAGTTAGATGGGAAGTTTTTGCGGGTGAAGAATAATTTAACAACGCCTCTATGTACGCTCGGTACGCGTAGGCGTTGTTTGGAGGTGACACGAGCTTTTGATTGAAATACACGTCGATTTGATTGAAGAATGAAGCAAATGATTTACGGACCTACGAGACCTATTCTTTCGGCGCTTGTTCCTGAAGTCTGTCTCCGTAGAATCGGCGTTTATTGTTTCTACGCGTAGACGAAGACTTAGCATGGTGTGGGTGAGATCTAAATATTCTTCTCCGTGTCCGGGGATGACGAATTCTATCGGCGAGTCGTCCGGAGAGAGAGGTCACGGGCTTGTAATGAATCCATTGCGAACTTTCGATGCTGGTTTGCGTAGGCGGTAGAGAGAAGAGATCGAGTTCGCTCTTTAAACACTCACTGAATGCGTGTGAAGAAAAGACATATTTTTTTATTGTCAAAATTGCTCCCTGTCGTCCGACGATCTCCACCGGCGCGTTAAATTAGAATGCTTCGAATATAGCTGCTTAAGAAAATATATCGGATACGGTACGTTTTTACCGATTTTACGTCGTTTCGCCGTTGTCTTGAGTCTTTTTTCACAGCCGAATGACTTTTCTTCTTCTTTTTATTTCCCCGTGCTTTTTGTACTCGTTCTTTTTTTCCCAGCCGCTTTGATTTTCTTACTCGTCCGTCGACGCTTACGAGCCGATGTTATTGTGGATCGCGCGATGCGATTATCAAGCCCGACAAAGGGAACTGAGCTACATGCATTTTCGCATCCGACTTATATCCCGAGCCCTTCATTAGACTACTTATTTTCTTTTGGCTTTTCTCTTGAGATTGTCTCGCGATTCTTCAAAACGGTGTTTGGCCGCTACTTTAAACGGCGTATTGTTTTCGACGTCTTCGATTACATTAACGCCAGCTCGTAAAAGCTTCTTTCCCACAGCTCGTACGGCTTACCTAAATATGGTAGTACGCGTCTGAATAATCCCCCCGAGAAAACTACCGATTCCGTGACCGCGTTGATAGGGCGATCCGACGAAAACTCGGGGAATTCGCCGCCGCGGCCGCCTCCGTTCTGTAATTCGTCGTGATATACCGAGTAATAGTCCATTAATAATAATAATAATAATAATAATAATAATAATAACGGTCAAACACGCTTTTTCTCTTTCGCAGTTTCCGCGTATTTTATAATATCTAATCGATACGTCTAAAGTGCAAAGTCACAGTCAACGTTCCGAATTCGAATGGTATACCTTCCCCCAGCTGATCTCTTATATCTATTTCGATTGTTCGAAACATGTTTGACGCAAAGCGATGTATTGCGCGGGCGAAAATGACTTATCTGGCTAGATGCAAACAAATAATCATTTCGCGCGTCGAGCGCAACTTATTCGAAGAAGAGGCGATTGTACGTCACCCGTGATATAAGGCTCGCAAATGTCGCAGTAGACGAAAAGTTTGTCGGGAATGCCTCGAATCAAACTAGCTGGTTTGTCGGCTAATATATGGTCGTTATTATCTTCGAGTGCAAAAAGAAATGACGGGAAAAGTAAGTCCGAGCCGTTTTTTATTGTCTATATCAAAACCGAGTATTCGACAAAGCTTGTCGGAAAAATACACGAAATGTAGCATGTCGCATTTCTCTTCTATACAAGAAAAGTTTCATAACAGCTCTACCTCCGACTTTTAATTCCCAAACGATATGTGAGTTTACCAATTTGGACGCGTAATTCATTGTTTCTATAATATCGTGTATACTCGAATAAACGCCAGGTGGTACTTCGGCATCATCTATAGGAATTATCTCTTCGTTCTTCTTTTTAACATTGAGGAATTGTAATGTACCTTCTCCTGGACGTATATGTAAAAAGCTACGCGGAAACTGGATCTCCGTGAGCGCTACTTCCCAACGACCGCTTAAGTCTATACGCTGAGGTAATTCGGTGGTGAAACACGTTGTTTTATTTTCCGGAAAATACTGCATGCTATTATTACTCGGGAGGATTATGTGAAATTCTTCGCCTCTCATTTCGATATTAAACTCGAGGCCGGTATCCAAGAATCGAATTTAGAAGGGTATCCTCGCCAACTAACTAGTAATTGTTTATTGTCGCCCCGTCCCTTGGTTTTTATCACACGGTCTACGATAAATTCTCCCTCTCGCAAATCTTTAATAACTTGCGTTAATTCTGCTCGTAAAAATCCCGTCTATAACCTCGCCTTGTAAATCGCTTAGTTCGTATACAGGAGGTCTTCTCCATTCGAGAACGCGATGAATTGAAATATTTCTTCACTCCAGCCCGCCTCATATCCTTTCTCAAACGCTGCTTTTGCTCTACTAATGCGTACGTGATCGCCTCCTTTGTATTTACACTTTTGTTTGCGCCCGCGATTTTTCTTTTCTTTCAGCATCATCGACATTGATATCCCAACGTCGATTAATATTTTCTCGCGCGATACGCGCATTTTCCAACGTAACGACCGCAGGTTGCATTTTAATGCTAGAATGACGAGTATGATTGTAAGCGTGAACAATATCCTGCAAAATATCGATATAACGACGAGTATTTTTATGCGTAAAGTAACGCCACATCCTCTCCTTAAGTGTTCTATTGAAACGCTCGACTATAGCTGCTTTAATATCTGGATTACGAACTACACGAAAACGGATGTTTTTTTCTTTTAAGAATTTTTTGTACAGTGTTCGCTATAAATTCTTTACCTTTGTCGGTTTGTAGGCATACAGGTAAACGTTTTTTGTTTCTCGAGAATATGTTGTGAAAGGCCTTACACACGACGAAGTTTTATCGCGCAAAGGTTCTACCCAAGCAAATTTGCTAAGTACATCGATAACCGCTAGTAGATAGGAATATCCGTCATTATAACTCTTAAGATTACGAAGATCGATCAAATCTGCCTCCCATAAATCATCGATATTTGTTACGTTATAATGTAAACGCGGAAATTTTCGACGTACTGGACGATGTAGCGTATGCGTCTTGGTGATTTAAGCCAGTCGACAACCTCGTTACGCGAGAAATTCGGCTTAGCCGCTCGCGATAAATTGGCCGTCGCTGAATAACCCGCGTAGTGCGAAGGATCGTAATATAATTTTTTCGAGTTCCATCTTATTAGAATTTGCTCCAACCGAATAAGCCTCTTGTTTTCTTTGTCGGGGAATTCTCGTCCTTACTTGCTAATGTTTTATCGGCCTCATCTTCATCGGCGGATATAAATATCGTATCACTTTCGGATACAGCCGTTTCGTTTAACCTACTGCGTGAACGTCGAGTTTTCGGGGTGGAAGTAACAGGCGCTAATTCGCTGCTTTTAGTACGACGAGCTATTTTCCCGGGTGTAAAAAAACTACGATTTCTATGAGACTGTGAGGTATGTTTATGTCGTGTAGTAATCGCGCAAACTGAACTCTTCCGATTGCTTTAACTGTTTTTCTCGCGCATAGCGTCATTTATGAGTTCGCTAATATTCGAACCCGTTACAATTACCCCGTTTATAGTTACGAGTCCTTGTTTATCCCAGCCGATCTTTGACGACGGTGCATCGAGCAAATATTTCAATAGCGTGTGAGCTTTGTAGCGATAAGTTTTCGGCACATTTTCGATTATGTTTTTAATCATTTCCGTCGATTGATCGCGTTTTTTTCCGAAACTATCGGTGTCACCTCCATCTCCAATGTTGCTGATTAAAGTATGTGAAAATTGCGAGGTATCGTCATCTTCCAAGTACATGTCCTCGTCCTGCTCAGTTTTATCATCGGCGTCGTCGTTTAAAGGCCCCGCGCGAATCTTTACGCAAACGCTTTTTGCATCGCGAACAAAGTAAAGATAACGTTGAAGTACTTCTTTATACATTTTCCATCTTTCACCCTCGTCGACAGGAGTCGTGAGATTGAGAATACGACACATCTCCGCATCGAGTCGCGATAAAGGGGTTCCCGGTGTCCGTACAGATTTATTATCATTTTCCGTATTATTAACATTTTCCGACTGTTGATTTTGTTGCTGCTGCATTTGTTGCATTTTTTCGAGATTTTCCGTAGAAATTAAAACCATTTTTTTAGCTTTTTCCATTTTAATACTTTTAATACTTTTCCAAATATTATTATTATTTTTCCCTCACGTTGGATATAAAGAATTGTATTTTTTCACTCGCTGATAATCCGTGATAATAAAGCACCGAGTATAGGTCCGATAATATAAAAATCCTCCTCGTTGTATCAACAGTTTTCTTTTAGTCTTCAAATTTCCCCGCTTTGCTGCGACGTGACGTAAAGTCGTTTTATGCTTGGACAAGCGCTTTTTTTCGTGAGATTGGGGCGGTACGTTACCTTCGAGCGTATTGAAAATGCACTCCTGAATACACTTTATAAATTTATTGTCGGCATCGCGTAAGAATGCTGCTCTTTGATTTTTTTCAAATAGCATAAAGTTTTTAAGAGACAAAGGTTCCTCTCTCCGATGCAACGTTTCGCAGTTTTTATCGCGCTATTCAATAAATTTCTCGATGTCGGCGTCACTGATATTTTGTTACGGCCCGCTTTTTTCACCATTGCGTCGTAATCGTACAACTACAACTCACGGCTTCGAATACTGTTCTTTTATACGCTTCCAGCTCTAATGACTGATTTACGTGGTATGTAGACGTAATGTAGAGTATCCTCCGGAAAGATACTCGTGCGAAATCGATATTCGTCTGGAGTCGATTGTTTCAAATCGAGCAATAAATATCCATGCGGCTTCGTGGTAGCGTCGTAGTACGCTTCTTCCATAAATTTTGGATCGTCGGGATATACCTGACGTGCTAAATGACGAATTTGCGCACGATCGCGCGGATTTTTAAAAACCACTATATAATTAGCGTTGAGAGATATGTCGTGCTGCCCACGTCCCTGATGGAAAAGATTTTGTGAAATGAGTATAACGCTGGAGATTCTTATGATGACTTCCTTTAGTAAATAGATCCACAATAGCGTCGCACGAAGATGATTCCCTCATAAGATCGTCGATTATTACCAATTTCGGAGAAAGCGGATCGTTAGAATAATCCTCCGGGCGCGGTAACCCTTCGCGAAATTCGATTATATTTTTCCTCGATTTTACTAAAGCATTATCACAATATTTTCTCTCGCTTTTTTCTTCTTCTCTCTCACCCATGTCGCAATGTAAGCAGCGATACGCATCTTGCCATTCAGCGTAATAAAATAAAATTTTTTTCGAATCGGACATCGGACATATGAGATAAATGTCGAAGAAATGTCTTCACGAAAATTGTTTTACCACATCCTGTAGGGCCGCAGACGATCGACGTCCAAGGATGTTTCCAGCGCACGTCCATTATACTAAATAATCGATTTCGTATTTAAGAACAATCTCATAAATGAAAAATAAACGACGATATTTAACAACAAATAACCTAAGTAAAAAATGCGCATGCTCCTCGAATATTATTTGCGAGAATGTAAGAAGAAAATAAGCTTATTCGCGTGGGCCCCATCCGCGCCAGCCGCATGCTCGCACTAGCGTTTTCTGTTACGCGAGCGAGCGGAAAGCACTGCTGATTAGCCGATACTTGGTGCGCGACCGCGAGTAAGCTTATTCGCGCGAGGGTAGGCTCGCATCGTCGACTTTCGCGAGCACTAATGCTAAACGAGCTCGTAATTGGGTTCTCCATAATACGTCTATAGTAAAAATAAATTCCGGAAAGTATATTTTATCGTTGTAACGCTGTATCGTCTAAATTACAAAATACCAGTATATACTTGCATTTTATGGATCAGCCGATAGTTCTCTCTGACAATCGTTATCCCTCGCGATAATAATGTCTAAAGATTCTTTAAAGCCTCAACAAACATTAAAAAAACTAGAAACATCCTGTAAAATAATTTCATCTTAAGATAACCGTCAATAGTTTTTATTTTAAAATAGACCCGTTATATTTGCAATAGATTAAAAACATATTTTAAAATATTCGATTATATAATCTGTCATTTATATATTTGTTCTTTAAATTATTATTTTCAAGTTTTACAATTCTCTTTCTAAATAATTTTGGAAGATATAGAAAATATTTTCACCTCATCCTAAATCAACATATTTTTTTCTTATGCCGAAACAGCATATATATATAACGTGTCGCCTAAAAAAATCCGATAAGATTTCACATTTTAAAAAAATTAAACATTCGCTTATACCCCCTCACGTAATATCTATAAATTTATCATTCGAATTTGCGAGTCTCTTTCTAATTATTTGAGAAGGTTAAGAAAATATTTTCATAATGAAAAAATGTTCCCTAATAAAACTCCCTAAATATTTTTTCCCGCGGTGAATCATCTAGAGATAAAGCTTAGAGAAAATTTTAGAAATTTCTAGAAACATTTATAGAAGTTTCTCGATATTTTTTCTTTGATTATTGTAAAATATTTTGTTTAAACGAACATTTATGCTTACTTCTGCGCATATTATTTCCACTCTTTTCGTTTAGTTTTTTTTTAGGAGGAGAAGCAGTAATATAAACGCGAGGACAAACCGCGTATTCATTTGATTTCTGTCGTTAACAGAAGTTAAGTCTCGAGTGAAGAAGAAAAATTATACGTAAATACACTATTGTTGTTGTGACTATTTTTACATAGTACACACGAAAGTTAATAGTAATGGCTGAAACGACGGAAATAGCTAGTTTTGTGAAATCCTCGCATGTTTGCGATATTAAAGAGGTGAGAAATGGAGACAATAAAATCGACAACGGTGGAAGAAATCGACATTTGTTGCTATCAACAACATATGGACTTAATTCATCCTTCACTAAGAAGATACAAGTGGGATTGCAATCGACGAAGGAAGACTGCTTCGTTCCAATTGTCAAATTAACAAGCAATAATGCCGATGGGATTTGTCTCGACTCCGACACGTGGCAGCAATTTCAAGCCTGCATGGATCATATGAGACAGTATTTGAACGAAGATCAAAAAGAACGGGAGGAATAAACCGATTATTATTAATAATATCACCATCAACTTTACCAGTGCTTATGGCATGAGGGCTATTCTAGTGGCATACAAGGAAACCAGTGAATATTCCAATGTTGAGAAGGAAGAACTTCGACCTCCGTCGAAGAAACGAAAAACCTATAACACCGCTATCGTAATGCAGAAAGTTACTTTCCTCGGTCTGGAAAATATTATAAAATGCGTAGATACGCATTTGACGCAATTAATTAATATCGTTGATACTGTCAATACATGTGCTAAATATATAATAAACGAAATAGAATTAAAACTTCCCTCATCGTACATAGATTGTGAAATTATAAAACTCACAATTAAAGGAAATTATGAACAAATCGAACAAAGTGTTCGAACTCAAATTAATAATTTAACATTTTTAGATGTATATTTCGGCATTGTATTTGTAGAGATACTTTCGCTTAAATTTAATGAAATTTCTCGTGCAATTTTACAAAAACGAAAATTTTATGAAAACCAATAAATAAATGTACATCGATAAAATACAATAATAAATATCAAGCTTTTTCTTAAAAAATTCTCAGAGTATTTTTTATTACATTTTCAATATATTTCCTAATATCTCCTTCCTAATATCTTCCTTTTTACAGCGAACACGTAACAACGCGACATGCATTATTATTATTAGCATTAAATGAGTATTTTTTCTCATAAAGAAACAAATAATTTTAAAAATTTATTTTATTAGTGTAATAGCTTTGCTCGACGCTAAATAAAAAAAAAATCTTTGATAAATAATTACAAATTTTTTGTTATTACGCCTAGTTTTTAAGAAATTATATGCGTATATCGTTACTTAATTAAGATAATTAAAAAATGTTTAACACCAGTTACTTTTCAGGAAAAACAAAATAAGAAATAAAATAAATTATTCGCGCTACGATGAAAATATAATTACAATACGGTATGATTACAAAAAATTTCAATCTTCTACATTTTTGAACTTCTCCGAGCGACGATAAAGGTTTTGTTTGATTTTCCTTTTTCGAGTGGGGGAAAAATATATAAAATGGGCAACGTTTAACCGAATATAACCATTTTCGAGATTTTCTTCGCCCGAGGAAACTTGTACGATTTTTACTCGTGTGTTATTTTTTTTGTGAACAAAATGTCGTGTAATAAAAATTTAATATCGAGTTGTGTAAAGTTGGCTGCGAGTTTATCTCCAAAGATAAATTCCGCGAGCTATATTTCTAAATTATCGGAAATACGCGAACAAAATTATAGCGTATTTTCGAGTTTTGCGTGCGATTGTTCCGATATAATGCTTGCAATTTTATACAAATTGGGGCATTTCGGCGGCGACGCAAAATTGATAAATATTGCCGGCGAAATAATTAGTATGCGAAGAACATTGCGAGAAGATGAAAAATATGAAGAAGAAGAAGATGTAGGTGGACATGTGGTCCACCTACTCCGAAACTACATCAGGATCCAGTCGACGGGTAATTATTTTACTTATTTTATTTATTTTTATTTTTGTTGAAAAAATACGAAAAATCGCGATTATAAAATTAAATATTTAATTACTAATTACTAACACAGGAAACAATAATCCCACGGGAATAGCGGTGGTACGACCTTCGCGTAGACGCCGTGCAGAAGAAGAACCCGAGGCGGGTCCTTCGCGTGAGTTTGCACATAATGAAAAAAAGTGCTAATTTCTCTCAGTTAAATTGTTTGGTAGTAGTAAAAATAATAATCAATATTAATAAAAAATATTCTACATTACAGGAAGACCACGATTACTCGCGGAAAATCCTACGATTCCTGTTGTCGTTCTTGACGACGACGAGGACGACGAGGACGAGGACGATAACGAGGAAAACATGAACATCGCTTACGCAGTCAGTAGTCCTGATAGCGAAGTGTTCACACCAGGTAAAGACGATGATGTAAAATGATAGACTAAAACGTAAAACCAAATATAAAAATATTTTTAAAACTTTTTTAAAATTTTGTTTCTATAATATTAAATATTCGAATCTTAAAATATTATTAGAATTTCCGCGAGAGATGGAGGAGCGTGAAAGAGTGGAGATTGATGAAGAAGAAGTACAGGAAGAGGAAGAAGTGCAAGAAGAGGAAGAAGTGATAGTGCTAGAAGAAGAAGAACAGGAAGAGACAGAGGAAGAAGAGCGAAATGAAGAAGAAGAAGAGGAAAATATATACGCTCCCTCCAGAGAAGGTAACTTTATTAATTTATTTCTCGATATATTTTTATGCTCGAATTTAATCCAAATTCTTAATTTTTCTTTAGAAACTCGCCGCTGGGGAATTAGTTATTCCCCAGAATATTAGTAGCGGAATAAAAAACAACGATTGCTAAAAAGGTGAGGTTATTTCGCTGTATTATAACATCCGTAGTACGGAATACATTCGAGTATAAAAATATTAATATAATAAAAATAATGAAAATAGTATTTTATAATTTATAAATACGGTTTTTTTAACAGTACAATATGGAGGTGGTGTTGACGGTGAACAAAATTCGGCGCTCTCCTCCAGCAATGTGGAAGAAGAAGCGGAGGAAAATGAGACTGTGAGGGAAGTAGCTGAATTATCTCCCTCGGAAAATATTTCTTCCGGAGACTGAGGAGGGTGAAGAGGATGTGGAGGAGGAGCAGGAATATCAGCATCACCAGCAACAGCAGCAGCAACAACAACAACAACAACAGCAGCATCTTCAGCAACAGGTCGGAAATAATAATTTTAATTTTATAAATTTAATAACGGAAAATGCGCGGCAATTTAGAAGATTCCGGGTAATCGGTAGAGAAGCGAGTTTCGTGATACGCCCGTTGACTGAAGGCGTCGATATATATCACTCGTTAGAAAACGCCTTTCGCGAAATTCACGCGTATGCAATAAATTCATGCGAACCGGGCGATTACGTAGGTTTATCGTTTGATTCGCCGAATTTATCGCATGGACCTGCGGGTATATCTTTTCGTCCGGTGCGTGATTTAAGTTATGAAGATATTTGGAGACTCGTGAGTTCATTAGCACAGAGCGCGGGTGGTCTCGATATCGCTGATCAATTTAACATACGAGTTTATAATGTCTCAATGCCTTCAAGTCGCGGTCGCGTCGCGTTAACACGCGGGGATGTTGCGAAACGTTCGATAGTCGAAGTTAATAATTTGGATAACCTGTGCTTCCCTCGCGCCCTCGTAGTAGCTCAAACTTATAGTGAGCGCGGTAATATCCGTACGGGTGAGCTGCAAGAGAAATGGAACGCGATAAGATATTCGCATTCTTCGTTACAACGCGAATGTGCATTGCAATTAACGAAAAATGCCGGTGTCATAATACCAGAAGAGGGTTGTGGAATTCGCGAGATCGAACGTTTCCAACATTATTTCGCCGCCGACAATATCGCTATCGTTGTGTATAATTTTAATACTTTTGGTCGCGGCGAAAACCGTTGTATGACGGAACCGAAATACTCGCTTCTCTCGACGCGAATCCTCGCGGCGGTTAAATATCATGTATTATGAGGATTCGCAACATTATAATCCTATTTTAAATTTAAGAGCCGCCGCTGGTACTCGCGATTATTGTGTAGCGTGCAATGTAGGCTTTCGAAAACGATAGGTCTAATAGTCACCGGTGCTTAAATAAATGCCCGCGATGTTTATCTGTACCTCCGTGCGATTCCATTCACGCCGAAATAAAATGCGACGCGTGCAATCGGCTATTTTATGGTTCAGGGTGTTTCGAGCGTCATCGCAGTGAAAAATCGTATGACGGTAGAACACGCGCTAATGTTTGTAGCATCGTACGATTTTGCGATAGTTGCGGTCGTATCGTTAAATCGAATGTAAAACACGAATGCGGTGTTTCTTATTGTAAATTATGCCGTTCGCAACAACCGCACAATCACTTATGTTATATGCAACCTCTTCGTCAACGGGGCGATATTTCCTCTGCCGAGCCATCGTCGTCAACGGTAGTATCGGATGAGGCAAATGTATCTAATATGCGAGAAGAAGAAGAAGCACGGAACATAAGTGATAGCGCGGAAACAAACGAGCGTGCATATGAACGCGAAAAGGAACGTGTGGCTTTCTGTATTTTACGATTTTGAAACGCGACAAGACGAGACAGTCGAAGGAACGGGAAATATAAAAAAACATATTCCGACATTATGCGTCGCGCAACAGATTTGCGAAGCATGCGTGGGAGAAAATAACATGTCCGTGCGGTGTCGTTGGTGCGGAGTGCGAGAGTTCGTATTTCAACGTGATCCGGTTAAACAGTTTGTAGATTTTGCTACGCGTCCGGTAAAATGTTTTAAACAGATAATTTGTATAGCGCATAATGCGAAAGCGTTCGACGCGCAATTTATTTTGAAATATATTGTGGAAAATTGTAGAGATACCGAACCGAAAGTAATTTTAAATGGTACAAAAATTATTCTTTTAACCGTAGGACATACGAAATTCATCGATAGCGTTAATTATATGCCGATGCGCTTATCCGATTTACCTAAGGCTTTCGGGCTAAAAGACACTGAGGATAAGGGCATTTTTCCGCATTTATTTAATACTATCGAAAATCAAACGTATGTCGGACAGTTACCTGATGTACAATATTATTCTCCGGATAGTATGAAATCACAAGAACGCGAACGCTTTCTCACATGGCATACCGAAATGAGAGAAAAAATGCCGTGTTCGACTTCCAACGCGAGATAGTACGCTATTGTCGCAACGATGTTGATATTCTTCGACGAGCATGCGTAGCGTTTAGAAAAATTTTCCTAGATCGCGGAAATGTATGTCCGTTCGAGGAATGTACAACTATTGCTTCGACTTGCATGACGGTTTTCCGGAAAAACTTTTTGCAAGCCGATACGATAGGCATCGTTCCTACGGGGGGATACAGATGCGCGAACAATCATTCGCGTAAAGCCTTACAATGGCTGATATGGATGGAGCGCGAACTCGACCGGCGTATAAATCATGCGGGGCGCGCGCGGGAATATCGCACAATCGAGGGTATGCTCGTCGACGGATACTACGAAACGTCTGTTGCGGGAAGGACGCAGCGTCACGTGTTGCAATTTCACGGTTGCTTTTGGCACGGGTGTCCATCATGTTTCCCTGTAAATCGCGATAAAGCGCTTTCATCGGGAGAGGATCGCGGAGATACATTAAATTCGCGATATGAACGAACTCGCAATTTCATGGCGGCTTCGTCAGCGGGGGATACATAGTGTCGGAAAAGGGGAGTGCGCCTTTGACCAAGAAATGCGCGACAATTGTGTAATGCATGATTTTCTAGCAAACCATCCGATGGTAGAAACACCGCCGCTCGATCCTCGCGACGCGTTTTTCGGTGGGCGTACGGGAAATATAGCAACTCAATACGAAGTCACGGGAACGGAGAAAATACGTTACCTCGACGTATGCTCTTTATACCCGTTCGTATTGAAGACGGGCGCTTTTTCGATCGGTCATCCGGAAATTTACGTCGGCGATGAATGCAGCGCGTAAAGGTCACCGAATTATAATTTCGACTTGGTCGAAGGCCCCATTCGTTGTAGAATACTCCCTCCTCGTGATTTATTTCATCCTGTACTTCCGTATCGCGTGCGAGGAAAATTACTCTTCGCGTTATGTCGTAGTTGCTGCGAAACATTTTCTCAGACACCGTGCACACATAATGATAGCGAGCGTGAATTCGAGGGTACCTGGGTAACCTGTGAATTACGCAAGGCCGTCCAGAAAGGTTATCTCGTAACGTCGGTAAGCGAAATTTGGCAATATAGAGTTAGCCAATACGATCGTACATCACGGCAGGGTGGATTGTTCGCCGAATATATTAATACATTTTTACAGCTTAAACAGGAAGCCACTGGTTGGCCGAGCGAATGCGGGGAAAACGACGATGAGGCAAAAAGAGCGATACTTGAGGAAGATGAAAAAACCGAGGGTATCACTCTTAATAAGCGAAACATCGCGCGGAATCCCGGTTTACGCTCGATTGCGAAATTATGCTTAAATTCATTTTGGGGAAAATTCGGCCAACGATCCAATTTGCCGACTACGGAAATTGTAAAAACGCAACAACGTTTCGCGACATTATTAACGAGCGCCGAATACGAGATAACCGATATATTACCCGTGAATGACGAGGTGATGTATGTTTCGTGGCGATTGCGACAAGAGGCTCTCGTACCCTCGCCAATAACAAACGTCGTGATAGCCGCGTATACGACTGCGCGTTTAAAATTGTACGAGTACCTAGAACGTTTAGATCGTCGCGTGTTATATTACGATACAGATTCGTGTATTTTTATAAGCACCGGTGATTTGAACGAATACGTGCCGCCTACGGGGAAATTTTCTAGGCGACATGACGGACGAACTCGAAAAGCTACGGTCACGGTAGCTATATCGAGGCGTTCGTATCCGGGGGCCCGAAATTTTACGCTTACATCGTGCGAACACCAGAGGGTAATACTCACGAAACTTGTAAAGTTAAGGGTATTACTCTCAATTACGAGAACTCGCGGCGAATTAATTTTAATAAAAAAATTACTAATAACAAGAGAAAAAGAAACACAAGAAAACGAAGAAGAAAAAAATAGCGAAACTTCGATAAATCTACGTTTTAATACGATTCGACGCACGGCGTTTCACGAAATCATTACACGAAGCGAAACAAAAATATGCACGCCTGTATTAGTAAAACGTAGATTTATCAATAAGCAGATATTCGCTACCTTATGGATATACAACGGCATAACAATATTCTTATTACTTGTGCGTCTTTTTTTTTTTAAAATAAGAGTCGCGCATTTTCCGATTTTATTTTAAAAATAGAATTATAATATTGTAAGTAGCATAAGAAAAAAAATGCAAAATTTATAACAATATAAATATAATTCTTTTTGTATATATTTTTGTACATTAATAATAAGCAAAAAATTTTATAAAAATTCCTGATTTTTTTGAAAAATATTAATAAATGTAAGAATTTTTTATCTTAATTCATGTTTAATACTTTTAGCATTTTCCTCCTTCCTTTATAACACCTCGCCTCGCGTTCGATCATCTGCACGTTCATCTTTTTAATTTTCCAAATTCACTATAAATAACAATGTAGTCTAATTATAATTATTGACTCGTGCTGAAACTTTGTCTTTTCCGATAAAAAAGCGCGTCATAAATCGCTCGAGTGGAGGGGCTTGTTTCGATATTCCATAGCGGGCCCCGAGACAGAGCGGGAGGTAAGGATTGTTTCCTCGAGACATACCGACTACCCCGAAAGTCGATAAGCGGAGGGTTCGTTCCGCCAAGTCGTAGCGTCTAAGGGTCAGGTAACGAGAATTTGGCTTGGAGCCCTATACAGATGGACCGGAGCTGGAGTGGGAGGAGGATTGCTTCTTCGAGTCTAGTACGTGGAAGTAGGGAAATAAAAATTTGCTAAAATCGTCGACATAGGCGGCGTCGACCAATCGCAGCTCTGGGCCACTATGGTACGCGCCAATCAAAATCGAGATTTCCGGAGGTGGGGTATTGTTTCTTCAGGTATTTAACACCTAAACAATCTTATCAATATCCTAGTCCACCAATCAGAACACCTCCCTCCACTTCACCTAGCCACGCCCACGTCGCCAAAGGCCGAGTGGTGGGGGTTTGTTTGACGCACCATAGTGGCCCATATCTACTTATGCATGTCTTATTTTCGCGTCTTATTTTTCGCGATTTATTAATCTTTATAAAATTTTACGCACTATCATCCGGGGTGGCTCTTATCGCTCTTTTCTCGTATATCGGTTGTTTAATACATTTCAGAGCCTAATTCTTTATCTATCTTAATTGATTAATTTTTAACTCTCTCATTACTGAAATACTGCAAAATTTATAATTTTAAAATACATGTGTGATGAAATCAAATATATAAAACATAGAACTTACAATTACTTTCATTTCTTGTATTCTGTATTTACAGTAAAATTATTAATTTAAAAACTAGACATTCTGTAAATGAAATATCGTTATTAAAAATGATTAAAATCTGTCAATGACACATTATTTAACACTTTCGCTGCCAGATGGAAATTAAAATTTTTTGCTAAAAGTCGACTATATATTTTTCATAAAATAATAAATAATAAATATATAAAATATAAAAGTTTTTACATATTTCATGTCCTTTTCTAACGTTTTCTAATTCTACTATATATAAGAAAAATATGAATAAAATATATAAAATAAAAAACTCACTACTGTTGCGTATCCATAAATGATGTTTTTTATCTATGTGTAGCGGGAATTTATATAATCGTTTCATTAGCCTTTCCATTTATACAATGTTTGTATACACATCTCTCGAAATAATGCATGATTCTGGTCTGACATTGTTTCTTATTGTTTTATTTATACACATAAATAATCCAAAAGTCACGATGAAAAACTTTTCACTCACAAACACTAAATGCGATACACTTGGCAAAATCTATGACTCTTTCACAGATAATCGCAAATAAAATCGCAAATTAAGTCCTTACGAACAATAATCGAGCGAAAACAAAAACAACGAACGTTGTGTTTATTTATCTCGCGCAGTAAACGAGAGAACACTCGCGTACCGTAACTACGTCGCGTAATCTGATAATCCCTCCGTCCTTTTTCTGCCGCCAAAAAAAAAAAAAAACGGCAATAATGTATGATTGCTCTTCGTATTATTCTTCGATCCAATTTTTGTAGATAAACCAAGAATTGAAAGTCAATCCGTAATTACTCATGTCTTCAGATGCTACAATAGTCAAGAATTTTATAACATTTAATAATAAAAGTCGGTTTTCTTTTAAATTCTATTACATATTGTTGAAATTAATGTCAACACTATTATATTAATATTATTGGGTTGAGTAAAAAGTCATTGCGTATTTTTGCAACAGATGGCATTAGTTCAGTTTTGGCACTACTAGAGTTATTCACACATATGTTTATCATATATCGTTTAACAGCGTAACGGTTTAAGCCACCATTCTAAAAAAAAAATTTAGCGACTTGGTTGAATTTTTTGAAGATTTGACAACAAGTTGAAGATGGAAGACCAAACTGTGCATTTTGGCCATATTTTATTGTTTTACTTTCGTAAAGGGAAGAACGCGTCAAGCTTGCGAAAAATTGCGTAAAGTTTACAGTGATGATGCTCTACAAGAACGTCAGTGCCAAAACTAATTCAAGACATTCCGCGCTGGTGATTTTGATCTCAAAGATACTCCTCGGTTAGGAAGGCCTACCGAGGTTGATGACGACAAAATAAAGGCATTGATCAAGTTAAACCCACGTTACACGACACGAGATTGCAGAAACATTGAAGATTAATCATAAAAGTGTTCATGTCCATTTAAAGAAGCTGGGATATGTAAACAAGCTCGATATTTGGATTCCTCATGAACTCAAAGAAGTTCATTTGACGGCGCGTATAAACATCTGCGATATGCTCATGAAACATGAAGAAGACGATCCTTTTTGAAACGAATGATAACTGGTGATGAGAAGTGGATTGTTTACAACAATGTAGAACGCAAACGATCTTGGTCCCGGCGTAATGATTCGCCTCAAACGAGTTCAAAAGCAGAACTTCATCCGAGGAAGGTTATGCTCTCAGTGTGGTGGATTGGAAAGGTGTGTTTTTTTGAGCTCCTACCAAGGAACCGAACAATCACTTCGGTACTGTCGGCAATTGGACAGATTGAACGAATCTGTCATCCAGAAACGTCCCGAGCTCGTCAATCGTAAAGGAGTTGTGTTCCATCAGGACAACGCGAGACCACACATCTTCGGCAACCCGTCAAAAATTATTGGAACTTGGATGGGATGTGTTGCCCTACCCAGCATACTCGCCTGATCTTGCGTCGTCAGACCTCCACTTGTTTCGCTCTCTTCAAAATTCCTTGCGTGGAATAACGTTAAATTCAGATGAGGCGATAAATCAGCACTTTGTTCAGTTTTTCGCCAAACACGACAGGTCCTTCTACGAACGGAGAATTATGAAGCTCACCGAAAGATGGCAAAAGGTCATCGAACAAAATGGAAAATATATCATTGATTGACCTTTGTTCTTTATATTAAAAAAATGATTTTGAAAAATATACAATAAATACGCAATGACTTTTTACTCAACCTAATAGCATTAAATTTTATATATCCTTTGTTTCTAAATTACATATATTATTCAAGAAAGTCCTTTAAGAATGTATACATACATTCTGTTTCTCAAAACATTGATAAATGAATGAAAGTTTCGTGGATTGTTGTTCTATTTCTTTTGAGTATTTATGTAAATTTTTTTAACAATTTGGAAATTATTTAGGAGCGATGAGTGTGTAAGCGCGTGGCGAAGGTTCCTCCGCTCCCCAATCACTGCTTCGCCGCCATTATGTTACAGTCAGACCGCCTTCGCCATCGTGTGCTTCTAGTCACGCGCATTGGCCGATTTTCTTTATTTAAATTTTTCGTTAATTATTGCGACAATCACAAAACAATAGAGATTCTTCCTTCTTAATTTGAGCCAATCTACCTCCTTATTTCATTAAGATCAAAAATTTCCTGACATCCTGTATATATTATACTATGTATTAGTAGATATGATGTATCTGCATTTAATTGTAATAAATTTAATATACTATATATACTGAATCATATTTTATTGTACATTATAAAAGACATAATTTCTAATATTTTATTTTTAAAAACAATTTTTTTAAGTTTAAGTACGTCAATCAAATATTTTTATTGGAAAATATTTATGCCGATATTACGTGCTACACACAAAACATTGCGTGTAGCACGTAATCTATATATATATATATTGCTTTAAATTCAACCAATCAGCTGTCATACCACCAATGATGACACATGCGCATAAGTTTTGTACATACTTTTCGGTGTTTGTATTTTTTGCCGAGGGTTAGCGGTCTAGTTATAATATAGAAGTCTGTAGTTCATATGCCAAATTTCTTGACAATATATATATATATATATATATATATATATAATATTATATATATTATAAGATAAAAATAATAACAATATATATACAGGGTGTATAAAAAGGTCGGAACCCTTGAATATTTCGAAAAATAAAGTTTTATCAAAAATGTTTCAGACAAAAGTTGTAGGGGTAATATCTTAATTTTTAGATAAATGATAAAATATCTAGTAAAATATCATTTTTCGATTATCTTATCTTAATATTTTTGTGCAAAATAATGGGGGGAATCAATTGGTGTAAAAAAACATAGTTGTTTCGAAGAAGAAATATGTAATATGCAATTAACAATTCCATATTTTTTCTTAGAAACAACTATGTTTTTTTACACCAATTGATTCCTCTTTGTACATAAAAGTATTAAAGAGATAATCGAAAAATGAATTTAACAAGATATTTTATGGTTTATGTAAAATTAGAAAATTTCAAGCCTCATAACTCGAAAAGTACTTAATCGAAAAACATTTAATTATAGTGTTTTGAAAGCTCTCGAGGTAAGCTACAAGAATATGCAAAAATATATAGGGTGTTCCATTTAAAAAAATTGAAGTGAACCTTCACACTTTCCAGTGACTCTTCAAGGTCAAAATGATATTGCCAGTAAATAGAACTTTTTAAACCCTATAACTTTTGTCTGAAATATTTTTTGATAAAACTTATATTTTTCGAAATATTCAAGGTTCCGACCTTTTATAACCCTATATATGTATATATATATATATTATATATATATATATATAATATATATATATATAATGTTATTATTATTTTTTATTTTATAAATTATTATATTTATATTGCATTATATTATTAAATATATATTATAAATTATATTACATTATATTATATTAAATTATATTATATTATTTGTGAATGAAAATTAGTAATTTATAATTATATAATTTATTATTAATAAAATTATAAAAATATTATATTATATATATTATATATAATATAATATATATATACATATATATACATATAGTATATACATATAGTATACATATATATATATATATATATATATATATATATATATACTTAAAATACTAAGGTTAAACGCTGGGTTATATTTATATATATATATATATATATATATATATATATACATATATATGTATATAATCTGCCGTTTAGCTTTAGTATTTTAAATAAATATTATTGATATTCCTCTAAATTCTTCTTGCCCCGCGGCAGAAGTCACGGAATAAATTATTATCGCGCAGTATATACTCACGTGCCGCGGCATGCTGGTCCGCCTGTATATCTTATCAGTGCGCAAGGAGAAAGTAAATTGATGATTGAATTAAAAGCGAGTGTATATTTCGACAGTAATAAGTAGATATACTGTGATTTCTATCTGAATAAATTGGTAATATGAACAAATGTAAAGTGTTAACATTAACAAGTGTAAAATGTACAATTCTCTTACTTGACGATCAATGTGAGTGATGAATTTCTCGCAGCGGATGAAGATTTCTTCGATGTATACTTGTTGAAGCTCGGAACTCTTTTAGAGGTATGCGTGTAATTTTGATAATTTTGATATCTTCGATATTGTATATAACTCGTACAATTTAACTTTTACGATTATACCCTATATATAATAATTGAAAATGCGCAATATTTATTTTTTAGATATTGAATGGTCATGAAGGGACCTATCACATGCTTTGGCGTTTAATCCCAGTCCTTTTTCTATTACGGAACTGATGTATCGATATTAAGGGATTGTATCGATGACAGAAACGATTTAATGCTGGATTAGATTTTTGGATGGCATGGACGTAAAAAATTTCTTTTTTTTATGTTTGCGATCAAGTCAGTGCGCAAAGAAAGAGTACAGACGAATCGTAAAAGCGATTGAAAAAAAACGGACTGATTACACAAGTCTACAAATTAAAAGGTATTTAATATCACATGAAATTTTATATTGCTTTCGAAGGAATTTGGTGCGCTGAATCCAATTCTGGCCTCATAATGGCGCCATCACGTCAGAATTTTAAGATATTCTAACCTAAATGTGCAAAAATGGCTGTTTTAGAGCATTATTGGAGTTCACTCTTGGTTGCAGGAGAATTTTATCGACAAAAACAAACAAAGTACCGTAAAGTACAAGTCTTGCCCTTTAATTTTCATTTTGAAACATCCAAAAAATTTTTTTTAACCGAGATACAGCAGATTTAAGTTCTTACTGCATACAGAAAATCAAAATTATTTGCAAATTATTTTCGAAATGGAAATTAAAGGGCACGAACCTCTACTTTACGGTACTTTGTTTGTTTTTGGTAAAATTCTTTGCAACCAGGAGAGTGAACTCCAATAACGCCCTAAAACAGCCATTTTTCACATTTAGATAGAATATCTCAAAATCCTGACGTGATGGCGCCAAAATTCTGAGGCCAGATTTGAATTCGGCACACCGAAATTCCTTCGGGTAACCTCTTACTTCTTTTGTGATAAAAACCTTGTAAACCTGTGTTATTTGATTAAAGAGAATTAAATAGATTAAATAAGATTAAATAAGAAGTAAATTAAATAAGATTAACAATTAAATAGAATTTTATTAAATTCATAAATTAAAATTACAAACGATTAAAAATATATAGATTTCTTATATTAGTTATCGTGCAGTCAACATGCAGTTAATTGTGTAAATTATTTACATATTTATATATTCACATTTTTTTACATTTATATATTAGTACTTATAGATATACATTCTTAAATATACATTCATACTAATATATTAGTAAATATAGACATATACAGAGTGTATCGCTATAATCCCTACCGTTTTGTAGAGGTAAAATGGATTAAATCGAGGAGGAAATTATAAAGTCATTTTTTTATATTCTCTATAATTACGAGAAATTAATTTAAGAAGATCGGCGAATCCCACGGGAATAGAAGCGCGCGGCGAAAAGAGACCTCTCTGCTGTAACATGATACGAACCGCGCGACGAAGCGATAGGAGGAGCGTCGTAGCGAACGTCGGAGCCTGGCCGCCTCGCCGCCCCGCGCCTATTTAAAGAAGTTGCGACGTTCCTTCCATCGCTTCGTCGCGGTTCGTATCATATTACAGCAGGGAGGTCTCTTCGTCGCGCGCTTCTACTTATTGAGAATATAACAAAATGACTTTATAATTTTCTCCTTAGGTTTAATCCATCCTTAATCCATTCTACCTCTACAAAACGGGTGACGATTATAGCGTACACCCTGTATTTGTATACATGCATAACATATACAGTTATTCATAGATAATTAGTTAAAAAGCTTTTGTTAAATGGAAATAAAATGGAAATAATACATAAATATAAATTAAATATTGCACTATTATATTTTATTTATCTTGCAAAATTCTTATTTTTTTTTTATGTTTTTTTTTTTCTTTAAAGTCTCGGTTGGTAAATTTTAATAAAATAAACGAACTCTAATATAAAATTTAATTAAATAATTTTTCGGAAAATTAGAACATGAATGAGAAAATTCTATTTTTGATAAAATGATTATAAACTTTTGCACTACATTAGATTGTTTTATAATAAAAAATTTTGTATGCATTTCTTTAATATACTGCAGAAAAGGAAAATTTGGAATATGCAAACGGCCAAATGTATTTTCCTGTATTGTCATATGCTCTGAAGTAACTATACAGGGTGTCCGTCGATTTTCGACCTTAAAAAAAAAATAAGTAGATTGGCCCAAATTAAGAAGAAATTATTTATATTGTTTGGGGTTGAATAGTACGGAAAAATTAAATAAAGAAGATCGGCCAATCTGCGTGAATAGAAGCGCGCGGTGACGAGAGGTCGTCCCACTGTAATCCGATAGTCGCGCCGCGAAGCGGTGGGCGGGTCACTCGAGACATGATACGATATATCCGCAATACCGCGTCGAAAAATGACCCGTTCTTTTAGCGGCGAGAAAATGATGCGCTATCATTTCCACACTACCTTGTAGATAGCATGGTGCGCTTTTTTATAGTGGTTTCCCCATAGGGCCTATTCCACTCTCAATTTGAAAATTATTCAAAATGTCATTACTATACGCTGAATACATCATAAATGTAAAAAAATTAATGGTGACAGTACCTTTACAAAAATTAATCCGTGATTGAAAATTCCTTCGGATAACCATAGTGCGCAAGAGTCGAACTCACACGTACGCTTACACTCATATGTCCGCTCAGCTGTCAGCTGTAGTTGCGTGCTGCCGGCGACACAGTGTGATAACAGTGTGCGAGAGCTAAGACGTTTTAATAAAATCTTGTGTTTGCGTAGTAAATTAACAGTGAGCCTGGGTATATTCTGCAGGAATATACGGATAAGTGACTGTGGCATACGGACTAGCGGAAATACTTATCGGCCGCAAATTTACATGGAATCATTTCCCAAGCGTTTAACGAAAACCAAGTGGCCGTACAATTTTACGTGTTGTGCACTAATTATGTGAAACTGGGTGTCGTGCATAAATCGGAATAATTGTTTCAGCAGTGCGTTTTCGTGTACGAGATGAAGAAAAGGTTCGTGAAGCATTTTATCATCGTATCATTATCAACGTGTGGAATACATTTTAGAAGGATTTTCAATCATGGATCAATTTTTTTAAAGGTACTGTCACCATTAATTTTTTCATTTACGATGTATTCAGCGTATAGTAATGGCATTTTGAATAATTTTCAAATTGAGAGTGGAATAGGCCTATGGGGGAAAACCACTATAAAAAAGCGCACCATGCTATCTACCGCAAGGTGGTGTGGAAATGATAGCGCATCATTTTCTTCGCCGCTAAAAGGACGGGTCATTTTTCGGCGGTATTGCGATATAATGATCATGTCTCGGAGCCCCGCCCATCGCTTCGCGGCGCGACTAGTATTGTCGACTTAAGTGGACGACCGTCGCCGGCGCTTCACCAGATTGGCCGAGCTTCTTTTTAATTTTTATTTTTTCC
>JAPIVC010000535.1:0-52165 GCA_030586385.1 Camponotus fellah | reverse complement strand
TTATCAAATTTTTCATGTAACTGTTCAAAAAAATAGACAAAATCTACGATACATTTTCCTGGCATATTGTTACTTTCTAGACGGTATGCATCTATATTGTTATTTGTTATTAAATTGTCACTTTCTTCAATCTCACTATCCTCTAATATTTTTCCCAATTCATTTTCACTTAATGTATGTGTCATTATTTCCTTGTCTGTATCTATTTCGAGACCCATTGCAGCTAATTTGTCATACATAATTCTATCATCGTGAAAAGTTAGTTCATCACTATCTAAAGTGTCATTGTGTTCTTGTGTCAATTTTTCCTTATCTATATTTATTTCAATATCCATTGCAGCTAAAATATCATGCATAATTACATCATTCTGAAAAGTATGCTTATTTTGATCTACTTGCATTATTTCTTCATTTAATACCTTTATTCAATATATCTATTTTTTTCAATTTTTCTTGTCTCCTATAAATTAATGAGTTGATGAGAATAATGCGCGAATGTCTCAAATCAATAAAAACGCATATGGTTTGCATATGGTTTTTTTACAATAATTAAATTGCAATATAATAATTTATATAATAATATAATATTGCGATATAATTATTACGTATTTACCGCAAGAAACTTTTTTTCGTTATGTTATATATACAGGGTGTCCGACGATTTTCGACCTTAACGAAAAAAATAAGTAGATTGGCTCAAATTAAGAAGAAATTATCTATATTGTTTTGGGATTGTCGCAATAATTACGGAAAAATTAAATAAAGAAGATCGGCCAATAGAAGCGCGCGGCGACGAGAATTGTCCCACTGTAATCCAATATTAGTCGCGCCGCGAGCGGTGGGCCGCTCGAGACATGATGGTGATTTGCGATATATCGCAATACCGCGCCGAAAAATGACCCGTCCTTTTAGCGGCGAGAAAATGATGTGCTATCATTTCCACACCACCTTGCGGTAGATAGCATGGTGCGCTTTTTTTATAATGATTTCCCCCATAGGCCTATTCCACTCTCAATTTGAAAATTATTCAAAATGCCATTACTATACGCTGAATACATCAGAAATGTAAAAAAATTAACAGGTGACAGTACCTTTACAAAAATTGATCCGCGATTGAAAATCCCTCGATAAAATGTATTGCACACGTTGATAATGATACGATGATAAAATGCTTCACGAATCCTTTTTTCATCTCCTACGAAAGCGCTGCTGGATCGATTATCCTGATATTATGCACGACACGCAGTTTCACATAATTATTGCACAACACATAAAATTGTACGGTCACTTGGTTTTCGTGCACGCCCGAGAAATGATTCCATGTAAATTGCGGCTGCACGATAAGTATTTTTTCTCGCTAGTCCATATGCCACAATCATATCCGTATATTCCTGCAGAGTACTTCATTTTCACTGTTAATTTATTATGCAAACACAAGATTTTTATTAAAATGTCTTAGCTCTCGCACGCTGTTATCAGACTGTGTACGCCGGCAGCACGCAACTACAGCTGAGCGGACAACCATAGTGCGCAGGCGTCGAACTCACACGTACGCTTACACTCACATGTCCGCTCAGCTGTCAGCTGTCACCATCAATTTTTTACATTTAAGATACATTCAGCGTATAGTAATGGCATTTTGAATAATTTTCAAATTGAGAGTGGAATAGGCCTATGGGGGAAACCACTATAAAAAAAACGCACCATGCTATTTACCGCAAGGTGATGTGGAAATGATAGCGCATCATTTTCTCGCTACTAAAAGGACGGGTCATTTTTCGGCGCGGTATTGCGATATATCGTATCATGTCTCAAACGACCCGCTCACCGCTTCGCGGCGCGACTAGTATCGGATTACAGTGGGACGGCTCTCGTCGCCGCGCGCTTCTACTCACGCAGATTGGCCGATTTTCTTTATTTAATTTTTCCGTAATTATTGCGACAATCCCAAAACAATATGGATAATTTCTTCTTAATTTGAGCCAATCTACTTATTTTTTTCGTTAAGGTCGAAAATCGTCGGACACCCTGTATATATATATATATATATATATATATATATATATATAACATATTTAATGAGCTTTTTTTATAGTATAGTACTTTAGTAGAAGAACAGCAAAGTGATGCAAAAAGATGAAACGCTTAGCCGTTTTCGAGAATATTTATTTAATAAATACAGCATTCCTTATGTATCAGTAACTATGCACCATTCACCATGAAGGCAGCGTATCGTGAGCACTTGAATTTAAAAGTATCACGCAAACTAGGGTTCGATCTCTATTTCCAATTTTTTAAAAATATAATTGGGCCACAAATTGTGTTTGTTGATTTTAAAACGAATTAATGTTTAATTATATAAAATTATTTTGGCTAACATAATTCTTTTAAGAATAAAGCAATGAAAAAAATAAATAATAAAAATAAATACAAATAAATAAAATAATAATAATAATAATAAATACATTTATTATTTATTTTTCTATTTTATTATAATGATTGCTCATTTCTACCTAAAGTTTGCGCCCAGTGCGAGGGTACTGATGATATCGCCCTAGTTACAGTACTGACAGTACTACATTATAAAAAAAGTTCAAAATTCGTGATAAGATTAATTACCGTGATTGATGTACACTGGCTTTTATTATTTTGGCTATATGACGAATAGTGTGAACGGTAATTTTCTATTTACTTTTCTATTAATAAAATAATGTTATCTTTTATTTATTGACGATTTTCGTCTGCTTAGCCGTTTGCATGATAATCGGTACTTTTTTGTATTACGCCTTCTTCCATACATTCGTTCATTATTTTCGTCGCACATTTTCTCACTAATTTCACGCGTTTCCATAATATCAATAATATAAAAATAAATGAAAACTTTAGCTGTCTATTAGATCACTCGATTGTTGAAGTACGTAGCGCACAAAGATACAATAAGATATCGCGCGCGATGAAAACAAACAAACAAGCAACTAGCGAAGAAGGCGACGAGAAGCGGGGAGTATGTGTGTGTGTGTGTGTGTGTGTGTGTGTGTGTGTGTGTGTGTGTGTGTGTGTGTGTGTGTGTGTGTGTGTGTGTGGGTGTGTGTGTGTGTGTGTGTGTGTGTGTGTGTGTGTGAGTATATATATATGTACCCCTATGTGTATATATATATATATATAAACATGTATTGTTTTCTTTTTAGATTATTTTCTTGTTTTTGTTAGAGTATTCTTTAAATTAAATTCCTGTAAATAAAACATTTAATAAACGACATGATTGAATTAGGAGGTTGGAAAAAGAACAAAGAAAAGATGAAAGAAGAAAGGACGAGGAAAATGAGATGAGTGTGGAAGAAGAGACGACTAATGAAGACGAAGATAAAGAAAATGAAAGAAAAGAAAAGGAAAAGAAGAAGAAAAGAGGAAGAACAAAATTAAAGGAAAAAAATAAAAAGTATGTTAAATTTTTAAATATATACAAAAAATTTTAAAATTATTTCTATTTTGTTAATTTAATTTAATTTTGTAATTGCTTCTGTTTTCTATGTACATAGTTATTACTCAAGAGTGAAAAGAGGAGAATAGAGAGGAGAATGGAGAGGAAACTGGAGAGGAGATCGTAGAGGAGGATGGAGAGGAAACTGGAGAGGAGGATGGAGAGGTGGAAGATAGAGAGGAGGAAGAGGAGGATGGGGAGGACGAGGACGCGGGGGGAGGCAAGATGGGTCCCTCAGACTCTCGTCCTGGATCTGGGCCTGTATTTATTTTTAATTATAGTTATTAAAAATATTAAAAAATATTTAAATAAAATATATATATGTAAACAAATTTTATAATAAAGATTTTAATATTAATTATTTTCATTATAATAAATAATATCTTTCCTCTCTCTTTCCTATATTCTTCCCTATTTCTTTTGCTTGGTATTGTGCAAGGGCCTCATTACCTACATGGTATCGACATATTACCCACACGTTACCCACATGTCAAAATTCTCATGCAGCGCCTCACTGCTATAAATCGGTGAACTATAAAACGTGAAAAATGGCCTCGTAAGCGAGAAATGATAGCCCAATTTACGTTGCGTGCCATTTCATAATTATTTGCTTTTGGCTAGTGTTGTGATGTGCAATGTATTAAGGAAACTTATAAAAATGGACGGATACTAAGCTGTATAAGGAATACTTTAGAAAATAACATTTTCCTCTCCTTTCGACAGCTGTCAAACCGTGTGTTTTTTCGCATTTTCAAGGCTTCATTTCGGACTCAATTTACGGCTATTTATAAATTGTCAAAGGAAAGGACTAGTATCCGTCCATTTTTACAGGTGTGCTGAAGAGATTGGTAGTCTTATTTCATTCAAATATGTTTTTATTTAGATGTGGCACGCAACATAAATTTGAGTGTTCTTTCTCGCTTATGACGTCACGATTTCAAGATCCGCGGTGACTACTCCGGAGCCTTAATAAATACTATATATACATTTATATTTTTAAAAAAATAAGCTAAATCTTAACCTTCATCGAAGGATATTTTCACATGTAGTTTTCACATGTGTTTTCTAATAACTTAATTATACTTATCTATAAAAATTTAGGTTGGAATTTTTAGTCCATACACTTTTACAATTTTTTATACAAGTACCTGGCATTATTTATATCACCAATTTTATTTTTACGAGAATTAATGAACCATGTCAGAGACGTTATACAGCAGCCATATTACATATGTATCTATCCTCTCCTTTCCTATCCCACCAATGTAGTACATATTTTTCGGAGTCAATTTTTAGATTTAGTATATAAGGAAGTTAGCGGTCTAATATAGGTTAGTGGTCATAATATAGAAGTCTGTGCCTTCGATACGGTGTTGTCGCGAGGCGCATTAATACCTCGCGTGTCGCGGCACTATTGGCGAAGCCGCGCACTTCTGCGCGTAGGAATTGACGTTATCGATCCTGGATCGCGAGATTTAGGGACTCACTCTGGTGCGGATGGTCATATCGTGCAGTTGATTTGAGTCTTGTTCTTTGTCGTGTGTCGCTATCAAGATTTGACCGAGAGGACGAGCCGAGGATCATCCCCTGGCTGCGGGAGCAAGGATCGGTGAAATTATCCATCGTTATTGTAAGTCACGTACGCGATTCCGTTTGTAAGCCGGCTGTCTTGTCGCCGTCGTTATTTTCGTGTCTCGTTGTCGCTCGGACTTTGTACTGAACTCGCGTGCATTTCGGGCAACCAGAGACAAGTGACTGAGGCATCAAGGATCGTAATGTCGGTTGTAGTCGAAGTATAAGAAACCGTTTCTCTCTCTGGGATTTGGGGTGTCGTAAAACGTATAGCGACCAGCTCTCGTATATCGACCAAATCGCGGGGAATGCGTTTACTATCCGTGCTGTCGAAAAGAGTTGTCTAAGCCGCGTAAGACATTCCCGTAATCGATCTTCGGGCGATTTTCGTTGTTAATTAGCGTGTATGTGATCGCTGCATATCGTGACGTGGTGAATATCGTGCTGTCTTTGTTGTCACGCTCGTTACAAGTGTGAATTGCATCTATTTTTTGATATTTGTCGCGTGTGTAAGTGTGTCATGATGCGTAATAGATTCCAACAAATTAAGAGATTGTCGAAAGTTGAGAATTTGCGTAAAAAAAGGACGTTACGCCGAGAAGAAAATCGTCATCCGAGGACTGAATATCGATCGTATCGACCGTGCTCATCGCAAGCGAGATTCTCCGTCAAATTAATCATTCTCGCACGATTATTATTCAATCTGTCAAATATATTGCTGTCGTTTAGAATATCGAGTAAAAAAGGAAAGGACAAGATCTGTACAAGAATCTGACGAGTAGATCGAAATTTTCGTTATATTTTCGAAGTGCCGATCAACCTCGCAAAGCCTAGCCATAAAAACAAACTAGAATAAATATCGGGAACAACTTATCGCTTTATTATGTTATCGATTTCATGCAAACATTCGATCCATCTTTTTATTATTACCACCATCGAGTTAGTATCCGTTATATTTATTTCGCATTTTCTAAATTGCTATTATTATTAATCTGTCTTTATTCGATTTGTTATTTCGTTATTTTATTTTTATCTTATTTTCTTTTAATAAATGTGTTGTATTTTTCTTTATTAAGTCTACGTAATTTATTTGAGTGTTAGCCTTTCGTGATTGTTGAATTCCGTTGTGTCTGTCGAATTTCGAAATTGTCAAACCTCGCATAAAACAATTAACTTTTCCAAAGACTCTGCCCCTCACCGCGAGCTAGTCGGTCCGTGACGAATCAGGCTAGCGTTTTTCGCGTTATTTTAGTGTTTAGCGAAACTGATATGTGAAAGACTGTATCTGGCGTCAAATTTCAAGATCTCGACGGCCTTCGCTTCACCGCGGAACACTCTTCATCTCTGTTCCTTCAAGCGCAAGTATTCTTTATTCGCCTTGTTTTAATGACGTTTTCGCTCCCCCTTGACATCCTCCGCTGTAACACCTCGAGGGAGAATTGCTTGATATCAAATTATAAATTGATAAAACGTTGCAGTTCATAAACCTTTAAGACAATTTTTTAATAATTAAATGTATTATTTTACAAATACTTAAAAAATTTAATTATCATAAAGTCATTAAAAGATCATAAAAGATTTGCATTATATTTTATAAAGCCATCTTTAAAGAATTCATTACATATCAGCATAGAATTTTGATTTCAATACTCAGAACATATATTTATATATTTTGAATATAAATATTATATACATATTAATGTGTGTATTATATACATAATATACACATAATATTATATTAATATTATATACTATACATATTATACACATTTTATTTTTATTATTATTGTCCATACTCCGTTTAGGAGCTTAAGGTTTCTACAAAGAATTTCCACTCATCTTTATTCCTTACCATCGCCTTCAGTTCTTGAAGTGACTTTCCGGTCTCGCAATTCACTGATCTCCTCCACGACGTCTGCGGTCTTCCTCGGCGTCTAGAACCCTGCGGGTTTCATTCCAAAACAGTGTGGAGTATCTCTTCATATTCCTTCCTTAAGATATGTCCTTAAATATGTCCCAGTCATCCGTATTTGCGTTTCTTAATTTCGTTGTTAATATTCTTTTGATCGATTATCCTCCAGAGATCCTCATTGCTTATGACCTTTGGCCACCATATTTTTAGTATATTACAAAGGCATCTGTTGATAAAGATTTGCATCTTTCTTTTTATTACATTTGAGATAAATCATGTTTCAGCTCCGTACAATAATACGGATTTGACACAAGCATTAAAGATTTTTATTTTTGTATTCAGCGCAATGTTATTCGTTCGCCAGATATTTCTCAGTCTAGCAAATGCTGATTTAGCTTTTTGAAGTCTGACCAACATCTTCCAGGGTTCCTCCGCTTCTCATTTTTAAGCGTCTTTAGAGTTTTTGTGATCTCCGTTTTATTTGATGGATCAGTACATATGCTTCTTGTCGATCAATCGGTTTTTCGAGGGAAGATTATGGCTGTTTTGGGTGATAACATTAAAGGTTTTCTCAAAATGTTCTCGCCATAATTTAAGCTGGTCTTCACCCATAGTTATTAGATTTCCAGCATCGTCCTTTGATAGTTATTAGTCTTGTCATTCGCTAATTTTCTTGTCACTCCATACAGGGTTCTGATATCACCTTTCTTTGCAGCTTCTTCCGCCTCGGCAGCTATGTCTTCAAAATATGCTTTTTTATCTTTCTTTACCTGCTTCTTGATTCTTTTATTAATGTCAGTGTATCTGCTTTTTAATTTGTTCGCCTTGTATTACGTTTAATAGGCGATCTCTGATGGCTCTCCTGTCTTCAATCAACCGCCAATAGTTCGCCGACAGCCAATCCTTGTACCGTTTGTCACAGCGACCAAGCGTTTCAGCTGCTGATTCAGTGATTGAGACTTTTATATTGTTCCAGGTTCCATTTATGGGATCTGGATTTCATATCTTTCTTGGCATGCTTTGCGCGTACTGCCGACATGTATCTATTTTTAGTGTCCTCGTTCCGTAGTTTGTTTACTAGATATTTCATTCTATTCGGTTGTTGATTAGCTTTCCTAGGAGCTGTTTTGGTCTCAGCTCTGTCAGCAGCAGATAATGATCACTTCCGATTTCGGCGCTTCTTTTATTTCGGACGTCTAGAAGTGAACGTATCCCACTTCCCACTCACACAGAAGTGGTCTAGTTGGTAGTGTTGCGTGCGCCACGATGGGTTTGATATCGTCCACGTTGCCTTGTGCTTCTCTTTGTGGATGAATAGCGATCCACCTATCTTCAGTCCATGATTGGCACATATCAGCAGTTCACCATTCTCATTCTTCTGTCCCATACCTTGTCTATCTATTACATGCTCCAAACCTTTATTTTTATGTAGAAATGTATGTGTCTGTGACGTGAATTTTCTCTTTTTGTCTTCAGTAAGGTTTTTGAGACTGCATCTGACTTTATTATCGAAAAAATTATCAGCCAATCGACTTTTTAACTGGTTACAAAGATTTCACATTATTTGATCAATATTAAGAATGGTGCAGCTATCACTTTCCAATAGTAATATCACTTTGCTAAATTCAAGCAACAAGTTTTGCAGGAAGAAAAGATAGCATTCATTTATGCTTTCTTTGTGCACTCTTCTTACTGAAGTCAGTATTGTCGCAATCTTCAGAAATAAATTCTTATAACACCCTGTGGCAGTTATCTACACCTTTAATTAGAAAATAATATTTCACTACAGGCCAGCTATACACCAATCTGTCGATAGCTGGCATAAGTGAGAGCCATCTTCGGGACATGGGGCAGAAGCTCTTTAAATTTAATTTGAGCGAACTCAAAACATTTTTTTTAATTTATTCATTTTTAAGGCCGAAGAACTATATTCATTGTATATTTTGATTACAATGCTTTCCGTCAATGTCTAACTCTTTTAGTGCGTACTTCATACAATTGTTTATTATATGAAAATAATAGTTTGCTTTAAAAACATGATCATTTTCAGCAGGCCTTTAGTTTTTGATAAACAGAATTATGTTTGTCATAATTCACAGAAGCAATTTGTTTTAGACATTTAAATATATCTTTAGATGTCTCACACATTAGAATCTTCGTAAAAATCTAATAATCTAATGATTTTTGACATATTTCACTCTTTTCGTGAAAATATTGTACGGCAAATGAAAATGTTTTTATATTACCAATGTTTGATGCATCTGAATTTATTGTAAAATAATGAGACTCTTTCAAATCTAATATAAATTTTCCTGTGAAAAGGGTCCTAAAACACCTTTCGTAATTGCTGACGCTTTAGTCTGACCACATACTATTTTGGCGGCTCTTCCTTTGAAACTTTTTTAATGAAAAAGTTATTGATACATCTTGCGGTCTTCCTGGACGATTCTAGTTTCTTATGCTTGAGAGAACTTGTGTGAACTTAAAAATTTTATAAATAAAAATAAACAAACTTCAGAGTTAAATACACAAATTGTTCTATAAAATAGAATAGAATTTTCAATTTATTTATACTCATAATATTAAATTAATAATCATGTCGCGACTGGTTAAATAAGACAATGATACATAAATAAACAAAGCAACATTGTTGTTTTCGATTCACTTGTTTTCAATCAATAAATTTGATTATCCCTTAATAAAACAGGCATGTTAAGGAAAGGAAGTAAAGATATTTACTGTCAATGCATGGCGACTTTCATACTGAATACTGAAAAAGTTATCAGAATTACATATTTTGTACATTGCAGTAAATTAATTTTTCATTTCAATCCAATCCTTGAAATCGGGATCATTTTTCCATTTTTCATAATCCGTGAGTCATTTTACTTGTTAATGGAAATTTTTATTCCATAATGTTACGTTATTGTATAAACGACTCTAAACTCGTAAGTTTCGTCCAATGCGATAAATGATTATCGAAACAGTAACGTCTTATAGCGCGATTTTAACTAAAATAAAAATTGTGCATCGGCGGGCAGGGCCGGTAGTGGATAACGGACGATCGGCTAAGAAATGAAGAAGGTACCACTGTGCACTCGCAATAAACAAATGCGTTAATTATAAATACTAATTAGAGACGTGAAAGTTATGTTGAGTTTTTGTTGAAATTCTGATTTTCCTTCAATTACTGGACACGGGACAAGCTCAAAAATTCCGGGACTTTCCCGAAAATCTCCGTCATCTGGCAATCCTACCTATAGCTCACGCGGTATCAACGTGCGCGGCGGTTATTGAGCGCGAAAGAGATGGATCAATTTAAATCAAACGGATGACGTATCAATCACCCGTGTAAAAAAATCAAACAACACTGTCGGTAAAACACTGTTGAATTAATAAAGTCGCGGCGTTTTCAGTTTAATTTGCCGTACAATATCTCGCCCTCGATCCGCATGACGACATTCAATAATTTGTGAGCCTGCTGCGTTCGCAGTAAGCTAAAGATTGCCGCAATTACACATAAGAATATCGAAATTCGTTCAGCCGGTATACGCAAAAAATAAGACGCAAGAACTCGCGGAATTTCGTTGGGTGTAAAATGTGTAAAAACGCGAACAACTCGATATCGATAGATCACGCGAGAATATATATAACATGTATGTGCGTGCGTGCGTGTGTGTGTGTGCGTGCGTGCGTGCGTACGTGCGTGTGTGTGTGTGTGTGTGTGTGTGTGTGTGTGTGTGTGTGTGTGTGTGTGTGTGTGTAACGATGTATCTCGGCATCGTTCCAATTTCCGATTTTCCGGCAATGTCATCTGCCAGAAACTGCCCAGTAGAACACCCGCCGGGCATAGGCAGGGGCGCGGTGCGCCCATCTTTTTTAAACGTCTGCAAAACAATCCTGAGCTGTTGAGCTCAAAAACGACCGAACATCGCCGATCATAGCCGTGGCCCGAACCGCCGGCCGGCGAAAACCTGTGCTCGGCGCACACCTGAACCCCTCCGAACGAGTCCGATCGCACCGTTTCCGAAAGAAAACCGTTCGGAAGAGGTATTACCGCCGCGCGCCGGCGCAGGTAATTAGCCGGTAAAAAAGCCATATTCCGGCTAATCACCATTCTCCTGATCTGCTCTGAGCGGTAAGTTCCAAAGAAACCCGGAAAAACCTAGACAATACCGGACGAAAGGTGGAAGGAGCTCCTCCTTAGCCGAGAGATCTCGATTTTATTTACCGTTCGGGATAGTGTTCCTTACTTTTCCTCCACATTCCCAGCTGGAAAATAGCCTCGGAAGGTGGAGTGTGAGCCGCCCCGATAGAGAACTCTCGAATAAGTTGCCGTATGCACGACTTCCTTCACGTTTTCCTTTCCTTTCGTGTAGAATAATGCAACCGAACAACAAATATCGATATTGCGCCGCAGCATCCGCCCCGATCACCGAAACCTTGATCCGCGTTTCGCTGAATTGCTATTTCGTTGCATTTTATATTATTTTATTTTATATCATCGCTACCATCCGTGCGATTCAAATTATACCGCAGCATTCGCACTCGTAAAAAACCGAACGATACGCGCTTTTCGGAAAACCGGCCTTACCGCGTATAGCGGGATTCCCGAAACGCAGGGATTCCCCGCCGAAAAAAATTCGATGTAAAAACTAGCGACAACACATACGCGCGGTCAACGAAGGATAGCCGCGTCAAAACACAACGACGCATACATACGCATATAGGGTGACAGGGAATTTTTGACCTTAACGAAATAAGGAGGTAGATTGGCTCAAATTAAGAAGGAAGAATCTCTATTGTTTTGTGATTGTCGCAATAATTAAAAAATTAAATAAAGAAGATTGGAGGAGCCTTCGTCACACGCTTACACACTCATCGCTCCTCCCCTCCCCAATCATCGCTTCGCCGCGCGCCGCCATTATGTTACAATCAGACCGCCTTCTAGCCACGCGCATTGGCCAATTTTCTTTATTTAATTAACGGAAGAGTCTATGTACGTAGTGATTCGCGAGATGCGATAATAAAATGTTTGTTAGAAAATTGCATCACTTGTGTTACTGTGATTACGTGATCCTGTGTCCCAAGAAGAGAACTTCCTATATCCCGTGGTTCCCACTGCCTCACAAGGTAGATGTGTAAGTGTGTGTGAGCCGCGATATTGGATTAACAGAAATACGTGGGAGGCCTATCTCTCTTGCTAATATCTCATTGGTAACTTTGGTTCCCGCTCATCGAGGCATGTAATACTTCTCTCTCTACAGCGGGCGCTCGCCTGTCTATCGTGATGCTCAGTCCAATGTATATGTCGATAGTCCTACATTGTTGGGTTTGATAAAGTTTATTCTGTAGGCGCATTTGATTTCGCTCTTTAGCGCACTATGATTGACGCGGAGTGCTATTGGATATTCCTCATCATAATCATTTTCAACATCTCTGGAAAGGTGTTCATCTCACAAAATTGCACGTTTGAGATAATCATTTATAGCATGTAATTCGTACGATCCATTGTAATTTTCTTATCGTCGTTGCCAAAGTAAAATTTATTATTCGAAAAATTTACATCCGGAATCATATGATAAGTTTCAAAATCCGAGCTCGTAATCGGCATCGGTCAAATCTATAGCGGGAAAATATCTTACAGTGAGAATGCTGCTTCTACCAGTAAGTGTCAGTGACATATTGAACGAATACTGAGTCGTGACGATGGATTGTCAGGCTTTAAATTGATCGTTTGAAGAAATTTTAAACACAACTGTCCACAGATACTCTGATTGTAACTTTGATAGAAGATGTATAATTGTATTCAATTTTCACTCGTCCGAAATAACGAGTAATATGAGGCGTCAAAAGAAGGGGGAAAGAGCAATCGTCACAGAAGAAAAGAAGACAGAACAAAAGACAAAGAAAATTAAAAAAAAAATCAATTCGAAAACTTTTTTATAATAGGCAAATATTGTATAACTTATCTAAGAATTCGGTATCACTCTGAATATTAATGCTATGCTTCTGATTAGAAATATGCAATACTTCTACAATCAATCTCTTTTTATATCCAGGTTCCTCGTCCAAAATGGAAACATTTTTCCAATGAAACTCATGACCCTCCAATCTATGAAGGGACATAACTGAGAGAGAACCAGAAGTTTTATTAATATCAGAATGATTCTTTAATTCTGGTCAGTAACTTCCTTTTAGTTTGTTCCACATACAAAGCATTACAGTCTAAACAACTAATTTTATAAATAACGTTCGTGTGATGGAATTTAGACACCGGGTCCTTGTACAATCTAATAAGGGATTTTAATTTGTTATTAACTGTATATGCCAATCTTCTGTTCGCATAACTTTTTATGTTAGAAACAAAACTTCTTGGAAAACTTGAGGAAAAAGGTGAACAAAGGAATAAAAGAGGAGATTGAATAAGAACACTAGCGTTATTGTTCCCATTAGAAATTAAAAACTTTAGTCTTTGAGAAATAATATGAAAAATAAATTTAATAAGTGCTTAAACTATTGCTTAATAAATTTAATAGGATTGCTTAAACCATTGCTTAATAAAGTTAAAATAATAAAAGAAAGATTATCATTATGAAACCGTGGATGTGAAAGTTTCAAAATCCTATCAGTCAGCCCAATGATGATCTTTTTTATGTGATAGAGGATGGTGTGAGAAAAATGATAGAAATCTTCCCAAAAAAATCAGTTTCCTATACCTATTAAATTCAATATAGCTATCTTAATTCTTATTTACATTTTACCAATGACTGTTAATTTTATTTTTATGTTTATTACTCATTTTGTTATTCGAAATTGAAAAAGATCCGAATTGGATTGAAACACAGTGTTTGTCGTATTTAAATTTAAATAACATTTTCATATGGTTTATTAAATTGAAATAACCGTTTTATTTTTGTATACATTTCACCATTGCATTGATCCTTGAAGCCTTTTAACTAACTTTTATTAAAAATATTAAAAACTTTTTGGAACTTTTTTGAATTATCTTATAAGAGTTATGTTAGCCTTTTTGTCTTTAATCATTTTTTTGATTGTTTTTCTTTGTCACGGATGACTTCCGCGATTTGCCGTCGGATAGTCGGAGTCGGGATCAGAGTTCGGTAGGCGGTAAAATGAGCGCGAGCGTGTGTAGATAAAAAAAAGTATAAATAAAAAATAAATAAATGTTTATGTGCTTACAGTGTGTGCGTGTGTATGTGTGTGTGTGTGTATGTGTGTGTGTGTGGGGGTCGCGTAAACATATCAGATCTCGAGCGCATTGTAAGCGCGTAAGGATGACAGAAACTTTGAGTGCAGATTGATTATACAGCGTGACGATAGAATACGCACAGTAGAATATGCACGGTGTGCGTCATTTTCGTACAGAAATTGCACAGTATGCGGTGCGAAAATATACAGATAAAATGTACGGTGAATTGTATGTTCGATCGCTTCATGCTCGTGTATCGCTTATGTTTACGATTCGGCGCGGTCAATGACCGTTTGACATAACGAGCGTCATGTTTTTGTCGCGCGTCTGGGCAATCGGTCTAGCCCTGTTTTTATGCGGATCATGAGCGTCTAATTCTTCGAAATGTGTGAATAATTTCGCGTACATATTATTCGCGGAAAAGTACGATTATTTCCCGGTCGAGATGAGATATTTTCTGGGAACGCCGTGCCGGCGAGAACAACTCGCCTGAGGTAGCTCTCCTCTCTATCTCGAGATGAAAATGCACTGGCGTTAGGTCGGATTTTGGAATATCGAGAACTCTTGATGGAACCGGAGTGCGTTCAGGTTCCCTTTACTTACGGTCAGAAGAGAATGATCAGATGGAATAAAGCCTGATCAAGTATCGAGAATGCTCGAAGGAGGAAGAGTTCGCTCTATCTTGAATCTGGGGTTATGTTCCAGGAACGGTCTAAGTTTTCGGAGTCGTTTCATTATCGTGATCGGAATCAGAAAAGAGTGATTAGCTTGCTGAACGTACCCTTTTTATACCGTAATTGCCCGCGTCAGCGCGCGACGGGACTCTTCCTGAACGGGTATTACTCTTTCCGAATGAATTTCGGAAAGCGATACGGTCGGGTCCGCTCGGAGGGGTTTGGGAGGTGCGCCGAATGCGAGTTTTCGCCGACCGGTGGTTCGGATCATCGGCAACGCTCAACGGTCTTAGGCCAATTTAACAATTAACTTAATGGCTTAAAGTCGTCCGTACGAAAACGTTTAAAAAAATGTGGGCGCACCGCGTCCCTACCTATGCACGGTGAGTGTTCTGCCGGGCGGCAGCTTCCAGTGGATCGCATGCCGGGTATTACATGCATCTCAAGAAGTGCACGGAGTGCATCGTTACATATTTTTCTATGGATACTTTTAATAATTCTATTTTCAATTTTCTTTTTTAAGTTTAGCTTTTAGTACATCGATTTCATAATTTATTTTTTCCTTTTCATTCATTTTCCGTATACGTATTAATTCAATTTTAGCTTCATCTAATGTGTTAACATCATTTTCTTAGAATTTTATCTTTCTCTACTTTATATCATTTCGATTTTTTGATGTTGTAGGTGTATCTTTAATCTATAGCGGGTAATTTTTTTCAATTTTATTTTTTTAGGGTCCCAAGATTTCATATCATTAATTTCTTTATTTTCAACTAAATATTACAAATTGAAAATATAAAATTTAGAACATAATAAAATTTTACAAATTTAATAAATAATTTAATTTTTGGTAACTTACTGAAAATACCTGCGTTGAATCATTTTCATTTTCTTGTAATATATTATCATTTTTATCTTGTATATTATCAACAGTACCGACATTTTCCATAATACAGTCAGAATCTATAATACAATCAGAATCTATAATACAATCAAATGGATTAAATAATCCGTTTACTGTTGTTTCACCCACAATTTCTCAGGCTCGTTCGAGCAAATCATTTTTTTCTAAAACCATTACACCTTCACCTACAAATGCAATAAAAATTCATAAAATTAAAATCTTAGTGATAGTTTTAATAATAAATAAATTCACTTGTTTTATAATTTTCACGCTTATATATTGCGCAGTATTTTTTGTTTCTCTTTTTATATTATCCTAACAAAAACGTAAACTTTTTTCAGATCTGATAGTTGTTCTATTCTTATTGTACCCAATTACTATATTCGTCCATGTTTCTTCTTTTTGTAAATTAGTTATATTATCAGTTTCTTTGTTTTGAATTATGTGCCGATATAAAAAATATTTATATATTTAATATTTAAAAATATTTAATAAATCATTTTTCTCAGAATATGTACAATTTTTTGTTCGTTACATGTTGTCAATCTGCAAATTATATATTATTTGTGTATTTAATTTTGATAGGAGAAACTCGATGAATATTATGTGCAATTACTTTATTAATTTCACAAAAATCACCAATAGTTTTTAAAAAAGATCCAGTTGCATAAAATCTGAGTAACCATCAATTGAATTGAAGGTGGAATGGCATTATTACTGTTAAAATACATAAATATAAATTTCAATCAATATATCTGCACTATATATTTTTATATATTATATAAAGTATTCACACGCATACCGATCAGTTTTATGTTAAAATATTAATAATTCTATTCAAATTATAATGTTGTATCTCCTTGTTATTTCTTTTCTGTCACACAAACTACACGAAAAGATATGTAACAAAAGATTTAGTTAGGACGATTATATCGTCAGAAATACAATACACTAAATTATTTTGTCATATTGGCAACACTTTAATCAATGATTGAGTTAATCGAAGTTTAGTCCAAGTGGCCCTTAGACATTTATTAGATCTTTATTAGATAAATTTTTCCATGTGAGACTCTACGACCACTGAACTATATATAAACTGGAATAGGAATTGTAAATACATAAGCAGACAGCAAGCTTGAGATAGATAGATGTTCAGGGCAAGATGTTTCGCTCACACGCATATACGCACATGCGCACATTTTGGACAGTACAAGCAAATCTAAAAGGATGAAATGAGACACTGAAGATGAAGTGTGTGTATATATATATATAAGTAGGTATATAGGGCCGGTTCTAACTCAGGTCCTCTCAGGGGGGGGTGAGGCGCGAGGGGATCTCAGCGGCGCGGGGGAATGACGTCACGCGGGACGGAGGGGATTTCGGTGATGGGAGACGCTTGGGGATGATGTACGAATATTTTTTACCTGTATTTATTGCTTTATTAGTGATCCCTTTTTTCTCTACGGTATAAACAATATAAATAGTGATATTTGAAGAGAATGGGATCTTGGGACATGTTTTTGCAAACAAAATAGATCTGGCGATAACCTCCCTCTTTCCCCTAAATATAATAGGTGCGAGAAGGACAACGCGTGCGAGAGAATTTGTTTACATTATAAATTCTTCTTTTCTTAATAACAAAAAAAAAACAAATTATAACATTTTTATTTCAAAGCGATAAAATAACGAAATTTTGGGAAAAAATTCTTAGTGTACGAATATTTTTTACACCTGTATTTATTGCTTTATTAGTGATCCCTTTTTTCTCTACGTCCGGTATAAACAATATGAATAGTGATATTTGAAGAGAATGAGATCTTGGGACTCTGAAACATTTTTTTTCCTTTTTTTCTATTTTCCTTAGGGCGAATTGCAACGTGTCAGCGCCAATATTCGGCTGCTTTGCGCCAATATTCGGCTGCTGGAATAAACAATATAAAATAGATAACGCCCAATTTTATTACTATGATTACTGCACGGAAATGAGAGGAATGGGGGTTGAAACTTATGGAGAGGAGTCTGTCTCCACGTCAAACAGTTTTCAGTTTTCCTACAGTTAACATAAGAACAATGAATATAAAAAAATAAAGTGCAGCGAACATAAGTATTTTTTCTCAAAAAGGAATTATCAAGTCATTGTGATTTGAGCGCATCGATACACCAGTTGTAGGAGAATATAGTGGTTTATTATAAATAGTTTTGCACGATTAACATATAAAAATGGACATAGACGAAGAGCAAGCATTATCAAGCGACAGTGATTGTATTAGTGACTGTAGTGAAAATTCCGTGGAAGTCAGAGACAAAATAGTGTCTGTTGAAGAAATCAATGCTCTAAACGGACGTACAAAATTTTGTACGTCCATATATTTTTACTATTCCACGGGTGGCGCGTTAGCCGTATGTCCTTCCTGTATGATTGCATTGCAAGATGTTGATAGTCAAAACATGTATGCAGTTCGAAAACATATAATTGAGACACTGGATGCAATGGATGGACGATATTGTTCAAATTGTAGAGATCCATTATACTTAACATTTTCATGCAACATGTGCACACTGTAAAAAAAAAAAACATTCTCTACGCCCGGTATAAACAATGTGAATAGTGGTATTTGAAGAGGATGGGATCTTGAGACTCAGAACCATTCCCTTTGAATTGAAAAATGAACATGTCGGTGTTGCGATATTTGAGAAACCGCGAACTTAGTGCAGGAAATTCTCCAACCGCGACCTCCAGTCTACGATCATATATATAGAGTAGAGAGACAACCATTTGCAGAGATTGCTGTTTGCCAGGTGGGAATCGAGAAGCATGTTCGGAAAAAATGCAAGAAATCCATCGGCATAACTATTCGATGTTATATCTAGAATACATCAGTTATGATTCCGATTCGGATTCTGATACGGATGCTGATCATTAATTGGAGGTAGGTCGCACGTGTATTTATTTTCAATTATTAAAATAATTAATAAATTTTTTTTTATGTGCAGAAAGAGTCACCGACCATCACCTCTCTTCCACCAGCCAGTCGCCCCACCATCGCCTCTCATTGACACCACTATATCGCCGTTGTCGTCGCCCTCCTATTGATTTATATTTTATTATATTTTAAATTCTTTTAAATTTTTCTTACATTATCTTTTACACACTTTGTATAATACACATTTATATTTTTTATATTTAAAATTTTTTAAATTCTTTTAAATTTTTTCTTACATTATCTTTTACACACTCTGTATAATACACATTTATATTTTTATTATAATTTATTAATTTTTATAAATTATTAATATAAAAAAAATCTTATTTATTTTCAAAATGCCTTTCTCTCCCTCTCTTTTCATTGCTCCATTTATTACTAAACTATTAAAAAATTATATTAAATTATCAAAAATATTTTCATTGCGCGATGTCTTCATTGTTCTTTCGCGCCGTATCTCTCTCGCGTGCGCCGTATCACTCCTTCTTTCCTAATGTTTGCTCTCTCATGATAACTCTCTTGCAAGGAACTATGCATGAAAGCTGGGATGGAAGAGCGCGCCAAACGCAAAGAAAGTACACCATGATATAAACTTATAACTATTTATTCTGCTTATATTTAGAGGAATTTGAATTCCGTAGCTGTCAATGCATATCGTCTACCTAGTATACGAATCGCACGTTTCAACGAAATGCTACAGAAAAATTAAAATTAAATAATAGTAATAATACAATTTGTAAAAAAAATTGAAAAATAGAAAAATGTTAAACGAAACTTACTCGTCACATTTGTTCTCAAACGATAAAGTTTTATTACGACTCAACACGTAATTATTCACGCGTCTTTCAACGCCGTTGCCGTCGCTGCTTCTTTCGACGTAGTACATTTCTCCGGAGGTTATGAAAAGTGAACACGCTCGATCGATGTAATACTGATCATACAAGAATTAACCGAGTATACGCTCAAAGTATAATGTGATGTGGGGGGATCAATGCTGTTTTGAATTTTAGGAGAAGGGCGAAATAACGCTCAGATAAAATATTCTTAGAAACGCAAGGAAAGGTCTAGGGAGGGGAAATAAGAGATAAAATACATATTAATGTTTACATATTTTATTTTCTTGTAATTCTTTCTGGCGTTGCCACCAGTTAAATATTTTAAATACATTTTGTAATGCGCAATTCTTAACATGTTTTCCACATCGCATATTATTGGTCTAATTTATTTAGAGCATCGATATCTTCATAATCCACATCCAAGGTTTCAATAATATAATCGTTCCCCATCGGTCAGCCATTTTCGCTTTTCAAGTCCTTTGACGTATATGACAGACGATTCTTCTTCTTCGTGTATCGTACCAACGACAACTGTTGTAATTACATGCTGAACCAAACCATACGGAACGTTTCCGTCTTCCCATTATAATCCGTGATGATTTCTAATCACCCATGAGACTTGACTCGCTCAGATTTTGTTAGCACGCTCCACGGTACAGGACTTGTGAAAAAATAATGCGAGAGAACATATCCCTTCTTCAGGACTGCCGCTTCTTTCACGAAGAATAGTTTGTCGATGATAAATCTTTGCAGATCCAAACGTTGGTATAAACATGATGATGAGATCTCTCTCTCTCCCCGATGTATCAGTCGAGAAGAATGACAAATTCTAAAATCATCTCGCAGTACTTTGATTTATATTCTCCTCCCCTCTTCTTTGTGTCGATGTTATCGCTTAGGTGATTTTGCGTACAACGTTGGTCAACAGATTGTACTGGATCATACGATCGTGTATGATAAGATAATACTCAGTGGTATTCGCCAGCACGTTCTCCTTACATTCGAATTCCAATCTCACATCCACGGTTGCGCTCTTGACCGATTCAATTTGTCGAGAACAATCGATAATCACGAACGAACCGTTACGTAAAAACATCGAGCTGGAGAGACTCGGTTCAAGATACTTGTATCCGTAATAGTTCTTGCAGAAGCGCATATATGTGTCGTACAGAATGGAATATCTGTCTTTTTATCAAAATCCAGATTCATGTCGTCGTACAGATAATATTCCGAGTTCAGATAGAGTTTCACGTTCATCAATTTGCAATCGTCGAATCGACTCACATCCTCAGACATGATATTCTTCCGACTTGTCTGCAGAGCGAAGACAACGTATCGTGGTTTCTCCAGCTGAGTCGCGGTCTTAATGGCCCACGAATACTTGGTTGTAAGCTGCAATAGCGGATACTCGTACAGATCCCACGAGCGAAAATCCATGCTGAGATATCGCCCGCTTTCCAGAGCACGCAGCATCGACAGTTTTTCTATTTCGTTCAACAGCACGTGTGGCATTCGCCATTGTATCTTGAATATGTTAATCACAGGCTCCAGGGCCGAATTTCTCAACATACAATTATTATCGTTGCGCGATCGTATCAAGATCAATTCGTGACGAGCGTTAATCACCACGCGTCTGTAATCCTCGCAAAATCCCAGCAACATATAGAGCGGTACGCAAAAATTGAAATGTCCATTCGCATCGGTCGACGCATCTCAGCCTGCGTTTCTCATAATCACGTTTCTATCGGATGATACCGTCAGTTTTTGAGCGTAGTAGTTATTCCTACGTTTCTATTGCGATCAATCTCAACGCCGTCAAGTTCGTATCGAATCTCATCAAACATGAATGCGACGCAATTATTTCCCAGCGCCATATCACCTCCTTCAGCTGCTGGTCTGTTTTTCGTTAGTTGTCCCTCGATGTATAGGAAACTTTCATGCGGCAGCGTATATAGGTCTTGTTATTGTATGGGTATTCTTATCTCGTCACTGTGTCCGAACGTTGTATTGACGAACGGGTTGTACGTGTGAGTCTCCATCTTGATGATACGATCGTCAAAGATCGGTTCACCGATGTTGAGAATGTCGGTCATCGTTTAGCTGTTTCGCACCGCGAATCCCAAAGATTGCAAAAACGCAACGTTCGATGCGCTGAGTTTCTTTTTCTTGGATGATTGGATATTAGCGAACGTCGACGTTGTTGTTATTGATGGTGTTGCTGGTCTCGTAAAGATTGCGTTATCTCTCACGTCTTTCGATCCGTTCAATACGAGCATCTCATACGTCGCATACGTACGTGCAATCTTACGGTGATCTCTTCTCCTCGAAAATCGAGCAATCGTCCGTTCTGATCGACAACGCGTAACGTTAAATCCGTAATGCTCCGCGCGATGATCGGCAGGTAAATGATCTGCACCAGCGTTTCCGATATCTTATATCCCGGTGATACTCTCGGTGAAAATTCGTGTATTCGTATGAACGAGTTTGCCGTTGTTGTACGCGCCCGCGGTCACGTTACATTCTACGCGGATAATATTCACGTTGATAATATTAATCGGCATGTTCGATTTGTGCCATTTTCTCGGCTCGAGAATACGATTCGAGAATCCTAGCAGCGATCCGATGTTGGCGGGTTTGGTAAAGTTTATTCTGTAGGCGCATTTGATCTCGCTTCTTATCGTATTGTAATTAGCGCGGAGCACTATCGGATATTCGCTATCTTCATAGTCATCGCCGCCAATGTGTTTCTTATCGCGATGTTTCCGTGAAATTGCACGTTTCAAAAATTCATGTATATCTCGCAACTTGTACGATCCCTCGGGAATCGTAATTTCCGCGTTGTCTTTGCCGAAGTAAAATTTATTAGTCGAGGAATTCACATTCGGTATCGTGTGATAAGTCTCAAAATCCGTTAGACCGAGTTCGTATTCGCCGTTGCTCAAATTTACGGTGGGAAAGAAGTTTGCCGTGAGAACGCTACTCTTCCCAGTCAACGTGAATGTCATAGACATGTCGACAAAACTGTTTAACGAATACTGAGTTAAATAGCGCAATCTATCTTTAAATTCGCGTGCATCGATCGTTCGAAGAAACTGCAAGCACAATTGTTCGCAGATGCTCTGATCGTAAGTTTGAACAAGTGTGTAATTGTACTGTATCTTCGTTACGTTTCGTCCGAAATATCGCACCAATTCATTTAGCGGTCGAAGATTGCCGAAACTGTCGAAATATATAGCGCGATTTCCTCTCTTTGCGTACGCTACCCAATGAGTATCCGGTCCTTCGACGCTATCCAAATTTACGATGCCGCTCTCGTTTTGGCAAATACTACTGATCGGTAAAGAGTTGCGCATGAAAACACCTCTAAAATATGGAATGCGCATACGTTTCGCCACTTGCAGCAATTGTACGTTGGTAGTTGCGCTCTGCGGCATTTTTGAGCGTCTCTTTGACGTTTTTTTTTCTTTCTTGTTGAAACTCCTCGTCCGTATTTGTAAGGAGCGAGATATAATCCGCGACCTTCCATGGCGCGATTGTGACGTAGCATCTCTTGCATCTGACGTTGCGCGGCTTTTCCGTCGTTCACCGCCTTCACTACACCCGCCGCTCCGCCGATCAGGGATCCGAGCGCACCCAGCATTGGTAGAATCGGCAATACGCCGCCGCATTTTGCTACCGGAAGTATCCGTTTCTTCGCAGTTTTCTTCTTCGTCTTCGTCTTCGTCTTCGTCCTTTTCAGACCGAGCTTCGTCTTGGCTTTCATCACTGTCCAGACAGCTGTGGCGGCGGCTCTCTCACCGAGAGTCGAATCTTTCGCAACGATGCGATTCCGCGCTTTCTCAGCGAGTATTCTATCCGCAGCGTGTCTCTCGGTGAGATCGTTGCTCCGAGAGTATGCTATATCGTGTTCGCGATACGCCGCGCTCAATGGATATATACCTCGATCACCTCTCGCTAATCGCTCCTCCAACCGTGTGCCTGGCCTGCAAAACTGATAGCCGGGAATATGGAATTCAATCGGAAGTGCATTTATCGCGTGATTTAAAAGACCGCAACCTCTTACGATTCTCGCTGACATTTGTCGCAATCTTTTATTAACGGTGACGGACCGTCAATGTGCGTTTCCTGCCACGGCTGGTTGTAATGTTGCATGCACGAACGATATTGTTGAACCTCCGAATCAGCCTTTATATATTCTGGAAGTTTGTCCCACAATCGTTCCACGTAATTACCAAAATTTTGCAAGAAAAGAATCTTTGGGATATACTGCAATTGTTTGGCGGTAAGCCCGAGAATGTCTCTTTTGTTCGATAGAAGGAGAAACATTTTTAATACTGAGCGGTTTCGAGTCGCAGCATCTCTATAAATAGGTCTCTCTCCTCGCAATCATTCGTAAAATTGATTCGAAAGAGAAAACATGCGGTTCGTACGACAACCTTTGATACGCGTGATGAATTGCGACGACAGATTACGATCAATGGGGGACAACGCAGAGATGTGCAGACACGGTACGATGCTACCGACTACTATACGCGCGATCGTTTGCGGTCCCTCGAATTGTGATAAAACCAATGTTCTGATAAGTCTACTGGAAAATCCACACGGTGTACGTTTCGAGAACGTATACGTGTACTCGCTACAATAGCCGAAATATCGATATCTGGAGAATTTGTTGACGCCGATTGACGAAATCGGCTATTTTACGTTCTCCAATAACAGTGACGTCATTCTACCGAGCGAGGCACGTCCAAACTCGATTTTCGTCTTCGATGACGTGGCGTGCGACAAGCAAAATACGATAAGAGAATACTTCTCCATGGGTCGTCACTCGAACGTCGACTGCTTCTATCTTTGTCAGACGTACGCGAGAATACCAAAACATCTTATACACGACAACGCGAACTTGCTGATCTTGTTTAAATAGGACGGCCAACTTGAAACACGTGTACAACGATCACGTGAATACCGACATATCGTACGAAGACAGTGAATTATGTCGTACTTGTTGGCAACAAAAATATGGATTCCTAGTGATAGATAAGGACAACTCACTTACGAACGGGCGATACAGAAAAGGATTTAACGTGTTCGCGATACCGCAAAATGATTAGTCACTGCCGACATTCTGTCGAGAGGGGTGAAACGCTCGATATTCCGTCAACATGGCTGAAAGCGATAATATAATATTCGCGAGCGTGAAAAAATTGCGAGAGAGATTGAGAAAACGAGCGAATCCGCAAGAAACATCGCGCTTTGAAGACCGGTAAGATCGACGACGATATCGCGGTCAATACCCATTTTAGATCTATTATCGAGCCATTGCAAAAGATCGTCGACAACTCTAGCTTAATCGCGGTGAAAAACGAGCCGGAGAGTAACGCTAACGCTAATTAAAACGCTAATTAAAACGTTACCCATCAAGCGGTACAAGGAGGAAGAGGAAGAGGAGAATATGACACCGAAAAAGAGACAACGATTGAAGGTGAATCGTTTATCGACACCGCATACATTGAATGAATTGATGAATCTGATAATCTCCGTTCGCGAAAACGAGAATTGCACAACCCACGATACCCGAATCACTCGCAATCGAAGATATTTTCGAAACCACGGGCAACTCGCTCGAATCACCATCTGTTCAAAACATATTACAAAGCTCGAAAGATCAAGAAATGTTACGCGAGCACTTGGGGCCACTGGCACAAAAGTACATGAGCATTCTTCTTAGTAGCGATGAAAAAAACCAGATCGATCACGTGTACGGTGTTTATTTCGACAAGAATGAAATGTGGCTCGATAACAAACGATTCGATATCGGCGCAGATGACTCTATAATCATAGACAATGTGAACTACATTGGTACACCTGGATTATACGAGTTGATCTTCAAGAGAATTCCCGACGATGACATATACACTGAGAACGATATGCAAAAATATAAGAGCATATTAATAGCGACGAGTGCGCATAAACGCCAATATGATGACAAGGTCAATTAAAGAGCAACAGGGGTTACAAGTATAAATACATAATTGTACCGTTGATATCGATCGAATCGGAAAAGAAAAAATCTGGAACGGGAGTATTCACGCCTCGCGCGATAACGCTAACCGACAATAAGATTGATTACGTGCACTGGGACGATCCCAACGAACTAGTGGATCGCCTACGATTGCTCGACGCTTCGCGCCGAGCTGGCCACAACGCTCACGACAACGAGATCCTGTCGATCATAGAGGAACTTCGCGAAGCCGGACTTATTATAAATTAAACGGTGTCTCGACGAAACTAATTAGTCGATCAATGTCACGCGCATCGAAAAAAAATGCCTATCAACAAATTTGGATTATTCGAACGGAGAAATGAAGAAATCGGTACAAGCGATCATTGGAGTAAATTGGTGACAAGTTACTTGCGTCAAAACACTTTGTGTCGCGTCGCTACGGACTATGACGTGAGGTCGCGCAAGATTCGCCGTGTAGCACAACCTGGCTGATACGGATGCAGTTAACAAACTATACGTGGAAAAATGCGTTAAAACGTTGAAGAATCAACAGAAAGAATCAGACGAGAAGCTGATTGCGTTCGAGAAGGATGGGCGAGCTTTGCAGACTGCGATAAACGAGCTTCGGCGTGCGATTAACGCTAATTCAGAAACAGTTATCGATCTACAATGAGTGACAGTCGAAAAGGAAACGGCCTCGAACGAGGCTACGAACAATTCAAGAACAGCTGTGAACGAGGCTACGGGCACCTCAAGTACGGTTGTAAACAAGGCTATGAACGGGTCAAGAACGGCTATATACGAGGCGGTATACAAGTCCGGAACGGCTACGAACGAGTTAAAAACGATTGTCAACGAGGTTACGAACGGGTCAGAAACGACTGTGAACGAGGCTACGAACTACTTAAAAACGACTATCAACAGGGTCAATCACGCCAACAAACGAGTCAAGAACGGCAACAAACGAATCAAGAACGGCAGTAAACATTTTAGAAACAGCTCAAGAACGGCTATCAAACAGTTCAAGAACGGCTTAAGAACGATAGTAAACGTTTTAGAAACGGCTAAAGAGCGATTATCGAACGGTGATATTCGAGATCACCGGTGACCACGGTGATACATATATCATTTAGTTGATGAATCGAAACAACGATGGATCGGCGATCGGGAATAATCGAGGAAGCGAAGAAACAACATTGTTTAGAGAAACGGCAGTTGGTGAACGAATTGCACGCATCGGTGAGAAAAAATTTTTCCCGAAGATACGTCATAGTACGGGGATACGATGATCTGTGGCAAGCTGACATCGTTGAGATGCGTCCGTACTCTCGTTACAACTACATACTCACCGTCATCGATGCGTTGAGCAAGTACGCGTGGGCCATACCACTCAAGAGTAAAGGCGGAAGCGAGACAGCTGACGCTATCGCCGAAATAATTCGAGATAACAAGAGGTGTCCGAAAAACTTACAGACTGATATGGGGAAGGAATTTTATAACGCTGACGTGCAACGGCTCATGCGGAAATATGACATTAATCACTATTCTACGTATTCGGTATTGAAGGCATCGATCGTTGAGCGATTCAATCGCACGCTGAAAAACGACATGTGGAAGAATTGTTGGGACTCATATCGGATTACAACGTGCGCAAGCATCGAACGATCGGTATGCGGCCCGTCGACGTTACCCCCGCGATCGCTGAAAGACTCTTGGCTACTGTGTACAACCGTGTAAATATCGCGAGTCCGGCGAAATTCAAAGTAGGTGACTAGGTACGCGTTAGCAAGTACAAGACAGTTTTCGAAAAGGGTTACACGCCAAATTGGACAACCGAGGTATTTAAAATTGTAAAAGTGCAGCATACTAATCCCGTAAGTTATCTATTGGAGGATTATCGCAAAAAATCTATCGCTGGAGCGTTCTACGAGTTGCATCGCGCGAATTATCCGGACGTGTATCTCGTGGAGAAAATACTGCGCAGGAGGGGTGAAGTTTACGTGAAATGGCTGGGATTTGACAATTCGCACAACTCTTGGATACATAAGGACAATATGATTTAATTAATCATACAGTGTTTATTTTTTCATTTTCAAGAAATGAAAATATATACAAAAATCCTTATCAATATTCCTTTCGATAATAGATGTATTTTTAATAAGATAATAAGATGTATAAAATATAAAAAATACAAAAAATCTTTATTAATATTTTTTCTAATAAATAGTGTATCGCGCGCGCACGCACGCACGCACGCACGCACGCACGCACGCACGCACGCACGCACGCACGCACGCACACACACACACACACACACACACATTTAATATTTTACATTACATATTACAATGGTATCCTATAATGTCCCCACGGTAATGTATCTGTGGTTTCGGGTACGATATACCGCTTATCATCGTACGGACTCAAAGCAATTTTCGTTTCGCGGATGGTATACACTTGGTGTAATTTCGATCGTATACACGACTGCTGACGCGTCATTTCGATGTCTTCGTTTAAACACCGCGTGTAATCGTCAAACGTTATCGTTCTCGCGACAACGTTGCTCTTGACGCCTTTAACTTTTTTGGTATCCTTTTTTCCGTCAACTCGTAACGCGTACATCTTTACCCTGAGCCCGAATTCGATCATTATGGCGCCATTATTTTCATCTTTCATCAGACCCGGTACCTTTTTATTTACAAGCGGTATATCGTACACATTGTCCACCGTATAATCGCTCGTGTCAAATCTGGCGATATCACGCTTCATGTTATCATATACATCCGCGTACTCAATGTGATATATGAGACTATCCGTGTCGGTATACATGATCTTGCATTTGTCGCGATACATTGGCGTCATGTACTCGTGATGAAATTCGTACAGACACGTCTTAGATATGTCGAGTATGCACATATCCACGTAAATCAATTTGTAGAATTTCACCTCGAGTTTACGCAATTCTACCGCAATCAGATTTTCCGAAAAAACGCTTCTGCTGTGGAAATTCGGTTTCGCGATCATCGCTTCTGCGCCGTACCGACCATCCCATTTTGTTAATAATTTTACATCGACACGATTCCGCACATTTTCCATCATTTTGCCAAACACCGCATTATTCATTAATTTATATAAATTTTTCTCGAAATCATTTTTTGCGAGTGTTCTGAAATGCGTATTTAATTCTATACAATTTCGAAGCCATGAAGATTGAGAAAACTGTAAAATTCTATGTATTTTTGTTACACGAAGGCCGTGTCGTGTACACTGCTGTAAGTTACGGTAATGTATCATGTAACGCTTCTTATCGTATAACGTTGCAAGTAGTTTGAATTCCCGCTTGCCGGGCGGCTTGTCGCGTGTCGGACAAAACGATAGGTCAGTGTGCGTATCGTGAAGATGTTGCGGGTACTCGAGATCGACTTCGAGGATATATCCCGACGAATCTAGCGCTATAGATGATGCATCAAAATTCGACGTGTCGTCGACTCATCGAAAATCGGCGTAAGGCAATGATTGACACATTGCCCATCCGTATAAATTATTTACATCGAAATACATCAAGTACGATGATGGTTTCGATGGATCATACGATTGTTGCATGTACTTGTTATTAGCGTGCGCGTATCTACCCGAACATTGACTCAGACCACCGCGTATACTGCGTTCGATGAATATAACCATGTCGATGTCTGTAAGCAGTTCGAACGTGATCTTTGTATGCTTTAACATGACGTCCCACGTATATCCGGGGAGAGAAAAGTAATACGCGGGGTCGAGTCCGTAACTTTTGATGCAGCTATCGCGAAAGTTTTTGAAAATATCAGCTAATAGCAAGACATCGATTTTGAGGTACAAGTCGCTATATTCACCCAGCGTTCGAATGGAGAATCGCGTTCAAACGTTCTCGGCGTGCGCGTAATCACTCTCTAATATAGTTTCGTTAAGGAACTGTAAAACGATTCGCGCGGTGGTAAACGCGTATCTTGTAACCTGTCAACGGAATCGATATAGTCATACGGAAATACACCTTTTCGCGTTAACAAATTGAAATTTTCGGTTGATAAATTTTCAAATTCCGATTTTAAAATTTTGAGCTTATCTTTGTCTAAAAATGATGCCAATTTATCAAGATTCGATGCGAGAAATTTGAATGAATCAATGAAACGTAATTTTATATGATTTTTTGATTCTTCTTCTTCTTTCATACAATCTTTTGTAAACGAAATATATTTTTCCTTGGTTATCGGAAGTAACTCGATTTTCCCTTCGAACGCCGTGGCTATTTCCTCGATAATAAAATGAGAATCATAACCGGATAAATTATGAAAAACTATCGGAATGCAAAAAGATTCTTTATAATTTAGATTGCAATTTGAATGCGCGGGATCTCTGTACCGCCCGGTTAGATGGCAATGATCGCGAACGCGTGTATCGTCTTCCGCGAACGGTTTTTCATATATATGATATTGAGTGGAGCTACGGAATTTCTCCCTCTCCTCGGACGTTAAATTTACCATGGGGACATTTGTTTTTAAAATATTCTTAACGCGAATCGCTAAATTTTTGAGGTTTGCGGCGAACCACGAAACGCAATCGGCGAAAATTATAAACTGATAACGAATCGTCGTATGAACAATGTACATAATAAGCTAAACTAAATACCCGATGATGCTGATACAATTTTTGTTCTTTCTCCGTCTTGGTCAGAATTCCAGATCGGCGTATACGATGAATGGCATTCGCTCCTTCCGATTAAAGTTGTTGAACTCGAGCCACTTGTCCTTGTCGCTCGGCAATCGGACAGCGCAGTTGTTTATCTCGCCGCAGTCGACAGCCTGTGACTGCAACTTGTTTTCTGAACCGAAATAGTGCAAGCATCTGTAAAAGAATTTTTTTTTTTTAATTAAAGATTTATGCAATGCATTATATAAATTATTTGATATAACTATTTTATATTAAATATATGTACATACCGATCGCAGATATATTTCTTATGATCTTTTTTGCTCAACTGTGAACTGACAAGTCGCGATAGATTCTTGATCCACACGAAATGTCCGACGCTGTTGTCGTCTTCCATGTACAGCAAGTTGATATGCTTGTCCCATTTCTGGTCCGAAAGACGTATCGGGATAATGTTCTTGTCTTCGATGCCGTACACATTAATCGAAATGTCATTTGCATGTTCAAATTTCTTAATCTGATTTATAGTCACTGGAAAGTTAATATTTTGTACATTTAATGCCGTCGTATAGTGGGGATATGAAGATTTCCGTTCTGCATTTCTTTCGGCGGGATATAGAGCAGCGACCACTGCCCACGCGAAACACGCATTATCTTTAGATTGTTAACCACCGCTCTCTTTGTCACAATCTCCCGCGGCAATTTGATGTGACATCCCGCACGCATTGAATTATATTTATTTATATTAACAGTTAAATTAAGTATTCGCGACAGTGCCCACCCGCTGTCGCGTTCCTGAAATTCTTCCAGAGACGCTAGGGTGGGCTCGATAACGCGGCGCTCGTACCACTCGCGAAAGTCCGATGTGCGAAAGAGTTCACAGTTTCTCGTGTTTATACTTTTATTCGCGTGTTTATCACCCGACACAAATTCACCATTGAATATTGTGTTCACTTTTACATTGTTATGTTTTTTAGAGCATCCTGCACATGTTCTGTCACAATGTTTTTGGCATCATCGAGAAATTGGCGCGATTCAATATGATTATAATTTATCATCGTACCAGTCGATACGCGGCTATCGAACGCGGTATCGATCTCACGCCACACAAGTTTATTTTGATGCGCGCTACATCCAGCATCCGCGTTATTGTCGTCGCTATAATTACCGCCACTGGGAATAAATCGTCTCTGCAATCAGAATTTTGCACTTTCAAGTCGCGCGATTTTAGCCACTAGAGATTGTTTATATCCGATCGAGAGTCGCGGATGCTTGACACGGCTGTGTTTTTTCGAGCTCTTTGATCAATTCCTCGCAACGCTCCAACCATGCAAAATACTCGTCCAAGGTGGCAATTTGGCGAGATTCCTCCATCAGATTGCGTTCAGTCTGCTCTTCGTCCATTTTTATATGTTAATCGTGCAAAACTATTTATAATAAACCACTATATTCTCCTACAACTGGTGTGTCGATGCGCTTAAATCACAATGACTTGATAATTCCTTTTTGAGAAAAAATACTTGTGTTCACTGCACTTTATTTTTTTATATTCACTGCTCTTATGTTAACTGTAGGAAAGCTGAAAACTGTTTGACATGGAGACAGACTCCTCTCCATAAGTTTCAACCCCCATTTCTCTCATTTCCGTGCAGTAATATCATAGTAATAAAATTGGGTGTTATCTATTTTATATTGTTTATTCCAGCAGCCGAATATTGGCGCAAAGCAACCGAATATTGGCGCTGACACGTTGCAATTCGCCTTAAGGAAAATAGAAAAAAAGGAAAAAAGAAAATGGTTCAGAGTCCTAAGATCCCATTCTCTTCAAATATCACTATTCATATTGTTTATACCGGACGTAGAGAAAAAAAGGATCACTAATAAAGCAATAAAAACAGGTAAAAAATATTCGTACACCATTCCCAAACGCCTCCCACCACCGAAATCCCCTCCGTCCCGCGTGACGTCATTCCCCCACGCCTACGAAGTCCCTTCCGTCCCGCGTGACGTCATTCCCTCGCGCCGCTGAGATCCCCTCGCGCCTCACCCTCCCTGAGAGGACCTAAGTTAGAACCGGTCTTGTATACCTACTTATATATATATATATATATATATATATATATATATATGTATATATATATATATATATATATATATATATATATATACAAGAATGTACATATGTATGATTCTCGTCAAATGTCAAAATTGTCAGCGTGATCGTAATAAATCAGCAGATTGAGAATACCAATTTACTTAAATGATAAAAAAGATTGTGAAACAAATAAGATGAGGGAGAGATCTTAGAAAGATGACAAAGAAGAAAATAAAAGCTGATTTCATCAGTAGATCCAGTCAGAGATTTTTTTGCACATATATTCAGTACATCCAGTTAGAGATCTTTTTGTATATATATTCTACTGTTGTAAGTGTTATTGATTATTATCATTGTTATCAAATACTACTCTTATAGACAGAAACAGAACAAGCTTTTATTTTAACATGTGCATGTCGAAAATTTGGAAAACTGCTTCGATCGTGAATTATATGTTGCATAATAATTTTTTGATAATATCTCGTATTAAATAGATATTATGCGATGTCATACAATACATCTAATATAGATACGCCCGAGGAAAAAAAAATTCAACAACGTAATTCAAGTAAGTGTACAATTCACATAAATATATTGATCAAATAGAAGTTGAGTTTACTTAAGATATACGACATACTTAAGATTTATCTGTGATATTGAAATTTGTGGGAAACTTTATAGTATTTTTTAAAGCCAGAACTAATGATCTCTGGCTTTAAGTACGAAGTTTTTGTGTTGTTGATAATGATTATTTAGTTTTTATTTTTCTATTAGACATTAATTAATAAATTAAAATGCGTACAAATATGTATATAGTATATAGCCATTTTTTAGAACTATATATTTACAGTTGTGATTGAAAATGTGCCAAATACGAAAATCGCAAATTTCGAAACGGCGATTTCCGTCGCTGGAATCGGAAAATTTCAATATCTTTTTATTATTGGGATTATTCCAATTTCATGGGGATCTAGTATAGATACGGCTAATATGTCGATGATACTTACATCGGCGGAGTGCGATTTAGGATTGTCACTATTTGATAAAGGGCTTTTGAACGCAATCACCTATGTGGGTATGTAGTAATATGTTTTGAATTATTTTCAGTGTAAATTGAATCATTATATTGAAATAATATGGTAGAATTATATATATTATATATATATATTACAAAAAATAATAAGAGATAAAAAATAGAGTATAACATTTATTATAGTTCATGTGTATATAATGTGCTATAGGTATGATGTTGAGTGGTTTTATGTGGGGATATCTCGCTGACGTTAAAGGAAGAAAAAAGATTATATTATATGGCTCTTTGGCGGATGGTATCTGTAATATATTTGCAGGTTTTTCACAAAATTTTGAGACGCTTGTGTTTTTCAAATTTCTCAGTGGCTTTATGTGAGAGAAATATATATTACATTATACTATATTAATTCAATACTTTTTCGAGGGAAAACAATGAATAAATCAATTTTAATTTAAATATTCATTTTAATTTAAATATTCATATTTTTTATATATCTTCTTATGTGTTATTTAAGAATTAAGAATTGAATTAACGGTCAGTCTTATTTTTATCATATTAGTATTAGTGGACCGTGTGCTGTTCTTCTGGCATATTGCTCGGAATTTTATGATGATAAAGGTAGAACGAAAATTCCACTTATTGTCGGCTTTTCTGTTTCGTTCGGCTTTGTAATTAATGCAGGTAAAACATCTTTATATTATAAACGAAATTATATAAGCAATTATTAATCAAGAATCTAATATAAATTTACTTTCTCATAAAACTAATATTTATTGTATATATTTGTGTAGTATTTGCTTGGCTAGTGATTCCTCAGCCATGGTCAATTGTTTTTGGAGACAGCGTCTTTGTCTATAATTCCTGGAGAATATATCTATCTATCTGTGGATTACCGATGTTGATAGGCGCTGCCTGTCTCTGTTTCTTTCCGGAGAGTCCCAAGTTTTTAATGACACAAGATCGTAAGAAAGATGCTCTTGAAGTCTTTAGGGAAATCTACAGTATAAATACTGGTCTGTCTAAAGATAATTATCCTGTAAGCACACACACACACACACACACACACACACACACATACATATATTGTATGTGTGTGTGTGTTATATATATATATATATATATATATATATATATATATATATATACTTATTATATTTAATATTTTAATTTCTATTAATATTTTCGGGTCTGATATTTTGAATAATATGAATTATTATATATATATATATATATATATATATATATATATATGCATACAGAATAATAATTTCATATTATTCAAAATCAGATCAGAAAATATTAAAATTAAACAAAAAGTTTTAATGGCAATGCAAGTCAAATGTCGATTTTATAACACAGTTACTTATTATACAAAACAAATAAATTTGAAAATAATAAATACAATTGTAACAAGTTTTATTTAAACATTGTTAATAATTTGCCAAAAATTTAACATAGTTTTCTATTATACATGATAGACGATTGAATGATTCGATGTCTCATTATTCACCGAAGCATTCAATTTACGACTTTGCGTAAGTGTTGTTTACATGTTATTATTGATTCGCTTTTATAACAAGTCTCGATTGTCCAGAGAATACCAATCGATCTTTGTCTTCAGAAATGTTGTTTCTTCGCCTCCCAATGAGAAAAGACAAATCTAATAGACGTCTAAGACGTCTATTCGACTTGTCATTTCTCACTGGGCTCTCAGTATTTTCAATGCCTGGAAGTAAATCTAATTTCGTAATTTTCTTTATTTAATAATTTTAACTTCTTAACTTTTTAATTTTTAATTTTATCTGATTCTACATTTAGTTTATGTTATTTATTTATTTATTATTTCAATTTTGTCGTGTCCTTTACAAAATAAGAGTTACAATATAAGATTTTAACCTTCTTAACCTTTTAATTTAAATTTAATTTAATTTAATTTATTTAATTCTACCTTTAGTTTATATTTATTTAAATTATTTCAATTTGCTTTTTATTTTAATGTAACTTTGACAAAAATTTGGACCGATTTCATTGTCAAATTGAAAATAATGAGACACCAAATCATTCAATTTTAATGTAATTTTAGATGGCACGCTTTTAATATAATTGACTCTGATGTAAAGCCTTTTATTTCTTGTTCAATTATCATATTTGCGTTGAAGATGACCCAAAAATTGGGTCGAAACGTTTGTAAACTTTTCACAGTTGTATTTATTATTTTTAAAGGACCCCTTTATTTATTTTATATAAATAAACTGTGTTATAAGATCGATACTTGACTCACATTAAAACTAATTGTTTAATTTTATATTAGTTTTTATATTAAAGGTTGTTCAGATAATCGTAAAAGAAATAAATATTTCATATTTTTCTTTGCTACATTTTATATATACAGATACATGCCTTGAGAGATGTAAATTTAAACAATACTATAGAGCAATCGTATTCATCAAAATCTCAAAATAAAACAAAATCTTTAAAAGATGGTGTTCAACAAATGAAGCTTATGTTCTTAAATCCACATCTATCACGTATATTGTTATTAGTTACCATACAATTCTGCGGAATGTTATGGTGAGTATTAATTATATACAGAGTGGCTCACGTAAAGTATTACAAATTTATATCTCGAAAACGAAGCAATTTAGAGAAAAATGTTTCAGACAAAAGTTATATGGTTTCAAGGGGCATAAGGGGACATAAGGTGCCATTAGTTTGACTTTGAAAAGTCACCTGAAGATTACTTCCAACTTTTTAACGGGATACCCTACATAATTTTACATATTCTTATAGCTTGCCTCAAGAGCTTTCCAAAACACTATAATAAAGTATTTTTTTATTGAGTACTTTCCGAGTTATGAGGCTTAAAATAATTTTTTAATTTTACATAAATCATAAAAATCATAAAATCTAGTAAAATATTCATTTTTCGATTATCTTATCTTAATACTTTTATGTACAAAGTAATGAGAGGAATCAATTGGTGTAATAGAAATACATAATTGTTCCGAAAAAAATGTAATTGTTAATTGTAAATATTTTTTTTTCGAAACAATTATGTTTTCTTTACATCAATTGATTTCTCTTATTATTTTACATAAAAGTGTTAAGGTAAGATAATCGAAAAATAAATATTTTACTAGATATTTTATAAAATTAAGGTTTTTGTAAAATTAAGATATTATTTTAAGCCTCATAACTCGAAAAGTACTCAAGGAAAAAATAGTTTATTATAGTGTTTTGGAGAGCTCTTGCTACAAGGAGGCAAGCTACAAGACTATGTGAAAATATATAGGATGTCTCATTTAAAAAGTTGGAGATGACCTTTATGTGATCTTCAGATGACTCTTCAAGGTCAAACTAATGGCACCATCTTGTGTCCCCCTTTAAGCCATACAACTTTGTCTGAAACATTTTTGTCTTAAACTTATGGATTTTGAGATATTTCTATGCATAGATTAAAATGGCCTACCCTATACAGGGTGTCCCGCAACTACCGCTCAATATTTTAAAGGTAGATTCTCTGACCAATTTAAAAACGATTTTTCCTCAGCGAAAATGCCGAAGAAGATCATTATTTTTTGCATATTTCTAATTTTTGTCATGATGTATCTTTCTAACTAAGCCTTAAATTAAAATTCTATTAAAGTAAACTCTACCTAAAATTAACTAACGAATGTGATTTTATTAATATTTTATTCCCATAAGGCTTAATTTGCGAAAAACCCTTTATTTTCAATCATTTATAACTCGAAAACTATTAGTGCCTCGACATTTTCGCTGAGGAAAAATCGTTTTGAAATTGGCCAGAGAATCTACCTTTAAAATATTGAGCGATAGTTGCGGGACATCCTGTATACATATAGATGTTATATATTAATTTATTTATTCAATTGTTAGATAGGATATTTGCAATAATTATGAATAATATTGTAATATCAATTTTCTTTATTATATTAGTGACATAATTACGAATTCTATAAAATGATTGTCATGAATGCCATAAATTAGAGTTATCAAAATGATGAAAGTAATATAGCATAATATGTGCATGAATATTTACGTGATGAATACGTAAAATTGCACGATGCTTTTCATGAGAGATAGAGTAACATCATCCATCATAAAAATTTAAAACCTTGATTACCTTAGTTGTGCTGCGTTGATCGTTGAATTTAATTGACACAGATTTGAAAATTTATGATCTTATTAGCATGTAAGATATATTTATTTTTGCATTTGCTAATTGTGACTTACATTTCCATTATCTGCGTAATATCGGATTCCATACATTTTGTATATCATTTTATTAAATTCTTCTACTAAATTAAAGATATCAACATAGATAAAAATAAAATTAAATACATAGTTACAAAAAATACAATACTTCAGAAAAGTTTGTTAAAATCTTCTACTAAATTACAGAATATCAGACATAACAATAGTAATACGAAATGACTTTCATCGGATTAATTGCAATTTGTTTGCAATTAAATTAATACGCTTTAATATCCTTTTTATTTTCTTGTGAAGAGCATTATCGAACTCGGTAAAAATTTTCCATCGATGTAGATCTTGATTATGGCAAAAATAAATAAGACAATTCGCAAATTAAACAATGCAATAATTGATAGCATATTATAAAATTAATCTTACGCATACAACGCATATATATAGCAATTTTTTATCTTTTCATTTGAATCATGATACAGAGATAAATTATATTGACGTACATTTACGAATAAATTGCAATGAGATAAATATTATCTATAAATTATTTAAATATTCATGGATTACATGTTCTATTTTAATTCATATTTATATACTTAATTTATTTAGTAAATGTTAAGCAACTTATTTAACGTTATTATGTTATTTATATTAAAATTTTCTATTCGTTACATTTATAGTTTAAATACCCTTCGCCTTTGGCAGCCACAGCTCTTTATAGCGATAGAGAACTTTAACAGTCTTAATTCTAACATAAATAATCTTACTTTTTGCGAAATATTGGATATTTCTACGTCTGTAACAGAAAATACAACTGTTGCATTAAAGGAAATGTCAAATTGTGAAAAAGTAAGAGATACATATTAATATAAAAGAAGTCAATTTCAAACAATGTGATAATTAAGTATAAAAAATATTTATATATTTATCTTTATATTTATTAAATTTTGTTATATTCTCTGTTTAATAAGTTTATTATTCCAGATTGTTATAGCAGATTCAATATACATCGACACTATTATTGTATCAGCTATTTCTAGTCTTTGTATATTATGTGCTAGCATTTTTGTTAATTATCTCCAACACAAATATCTTTCACGTAAGTTATTTTCCTTTTTACATAAGTTGTCTACTATTATTTAGAAGAGAGCAAGAGGGAAAAAATAGATTCTATACTAATTTTTATAAATAATTTTTGATATAGTCATCAGCTATGGATGTGCGTTTCTGTGTTCTGTTTCCTTAATCTGGTCTAGAAATACATTAATTACCCTTATTCTTACATGCTTATACGTTGGATTATTGAATAAAGCTTTTAACGTTACGCTTGGAGCAACTGTTTTACTTTTTCCCACATCGTTGAGGTTTGTCAATTAAACTCATAAAATTATTTGAGTTGAATGCAATAATGTAATCAATTTTATATTTATTTATCAGAGCCATGGTAGTAAGTATGGAAATGATAATGGGAAAAATGGGAAGCATAATCGGTAATCTCATCTTTCCAATCTTACTTGAATATAACTGCGTGGCACCGATTATTAATTTGATATGCTTCAATTTGCGTAAGTACTTTGTTTATTGAAAAACAAAATCTCTTAAATATATTATCAAAACGTAGAAAAGTAAAAAAGACTTATGATATGTTGAATAATTTCACTATATTTAAAATAGAAATAATAACGTTAATTTGTAACTGAAATAAACAAAATGCATTATTATTTGTGCATATATTGTCTTATTCTAATAAATATAATTTAATATTTTTAGTAAGTATATTTCTTACGTGTTTTGTACCAAGTACACGCAAGCATGAAGTATAAAGATCATTGCTTTGTTAATTATACGAGAATAAAGAGAATAATCAAAAGAAGAGGATCTTTAAAAAAAAACACAAAAAGAGCACATTGACAGGTTTGCTTAGGTTTTGCACTTTTTTAACATTTCCAAAAATCCACGATTGTTAGCAAAGCTTCCAAGGACTTAGATCGAAGTTTATCATGAATTATGATCGAATCTACATGAAGGCAAACAATGATCATGCGCGCGCGCGTGCACACACACACACACACACACACACACACACACACACACACACACACACACACAACACACACACACTACCGCTCAAAAGTATTTGGTCACCCTTAATTTAAGAGAAAACTCGAAAACGAAATTGTATCTATTGTGTCTATTGCCTTTCATCGATGTTTATTATTTATGCTAACGGAAAATCTCAATAGCTGTATTATAAATATCATTTCACTTTTACTAACAGATAGCTACACATAAGATATTTATATCTCTTTTCTTAGAATGAATACTTTTAAATTTTTACTACAAAGGCGCGTGTTTCATGGAATTTTTTTGTTTATTTGATATTTTATTATAACAAGAGTTGTAAAAAATATCTAAAGAAACTTTAGAAAAATTAATAAGAAGATTGCCGAGACTTTGTGAAGCCGTCATGAGAAATAAAGGAGGACACATGGATGAATTAAAAATTTAAAATTTTTGTATATTTTGATATTAAATATATAGATTAATAAATGAATGATTTTTATTTATTTATAGTCATTTAAACACAATTTACCTAGGTGCTCCAATACTTTTGAGCGGTAGTGTATATACAGGGTGAGCCATTTTAATTAACGCACGCAATTATTTCGGAAACAAAGCATTTTAGAGAAAAATGTTTCAGACAAAAGTTATATGGTTTCGAGGGGGCCATTGGTACCATTGGTTTGACCTTGAAGAATCATTTGAAGGTCACATAAAGACCACTTCAATTTTTCTAAATGGAACACCCTATATATTTTTGCACATTCTTATAACTCATCTCGAGAACATTCCAAAACACTATAATTGTAAGTCTTCATTAAGTACTTTCCGAGTTATGAGGCTTGAAATCATTTCTTAATTTTATATAAACCGTAAAATATCTAATAAAATATTCATTTTTCGATTATCCTCTCTTAATACTTTTATGTACAAAATAATGAGAGGAATCAATTGGTGTAAAGAAAACACATAGTTGTTTCTAAGAAAAAATATGGAATTGTTAATTGCATATTACATATTTTTTCTTAGAAATAACTATGTGTTTTCTTTACACCAATTGATTCCTCTCATTATTTTGTACATAAAAGTATTAAGAGAGGATAATCGAAAAATGAATATTTTAATAGATATTTTACGGTTTATGTAAAATTAAGAAATGATTTCAAGCCTCATAACTCGGAAAGTACTTAATGAAGACTTACTTATAGTGTTTTGGAAAGTTCTCGAGATGAGTTATAAGAATGTGCAAAAATATATAGGGTGTTCCATTTAGAAAAATTGAAGTGGCCTTTATGTGACCTTTAAATGACTCTTCAAGGTCAAACCTTGAAGAGTCAATGGTACCGTCTTATGGCCCCCTCGAAACCATATAACTTTTGTCTGAAACATTTTTCTCTAAAATGCTTTGTTTCCAAAATAATTGCGTGCGTTAATTAAAATAGCTCACCCTATATATATACAATGTATATATATATATATATATATGTATGTATATATATATACAATGAAACTGCACGAGGCCTTGAGTTTCATTTTCGACACAACCTTCTACTAGTCTTTAGGACTCACATGTTCTTTTCTATCTCACTCCTTTTCTCATATGGACGCCTTTATCGGAGATCTCAGGACTTCGTCATCTCTGTATCTGCTATTGTTAATTGTAATAAAAATGTAATAAAAAATTTGTGTACGTGTATATCACGATGTATGTAATTTTACTTAAGAAGAAAATCGAGAAAAATAAAGAAATAAAATATAAATTAAGTATATGCTGATTATTAATAAATAATTTTGTGGCAATATTCTAACTAGTTTTAGAGATTTTTCATATATAAATATATGAATTATTAAAAAAAAACTATTTAATATTGCCAATTATACAATTATATAATTATAATTCTATAGTTTATGATATTTAATTTATATAAACTTCATAATGGTGTTCGAGAATTATTATAATAAATTTGTAATTATAGAATCAAATTGCTCACGCGTTTTTTATTTGTATATGAAATTATTTATATACTAAAAGAAAGAGAAAAAGAGAAATTGTGATAAAATTTATAAAAAAATTTCTATTTTTAAATAAATATATATTTGATAGTAATACACATATATATAATATATATATATATATATAATATATAATATAATATGTAATATGTAATATATAATATGTAATATATAATATATAATACGTAATATATAATATGTATATATAATATATATATATATATATATTTTATATATATATATAATATATATATATATATATATATAGTATATAACATGTCCATATATTTTCGTTTTAGATGCGGAGCTATAACATAATTAAATGAAACAATTATAATATAAACAACGTTTATTTTGTATAAATATATAATTGTTACAAAATAATTATTATATATAGAATTATTCTATAATCTTCATTGTACTGCATACATTTCGATGATTAACGTGAAAAATTGAAAGATTTTGAATTTATGACATTGCGTTCATGATGATTACATAATTAACAGTTAAATACGCAGTTACGCAATTTAATTGCACGCGTACTTAACCGTTAATAAAGTTATGTAATGTTTCATTAATAGCGAAACACGCGCGTGAGATACAGTTTACTGGCAATTTTCTGTGATGTTTCATTGTCGTATAATAAGAGCTCTGCGTGACGGCTTGAGACATTTCGCATAAATTGCGGAAGGGATTTATGCGATGCATATACGTTAATAAAAAGAAGTGCCTATATTTCTTTCATATATGTTAATAAAAAAGAAGTGCCTATATTTTTTCATTAGTTCCATCTACGAATATTTGAAGTCACGAAGTGACTCAATGTCTGCATAAAAAGCTGACACGTATTTGCAATCTGGTATACGTCTGGTATACCAATAATGATTTGCGATCTTTAACAAATTTATCAATGACTTCATCTAACAAGTATACCCGTCTTACCTGTCTTAGTTGCACTGATTGAAAATATTATAAAGATTTTTTTGGATATTTTTTCATAGTAACGTTTACGATCGTAGAGGAGACCGAGGATCGAAGTTAAAGCGTCATAAAAGTAACAAGCCTCCTATTAAACTACACAATATATTGAATAATGTGTACTATATAGTCAAACGCGTACGCCTCGATTCTTTTTCTTTTAATTGTTGTAGAACGGTCGCGCTGGTTGCACATGCAAGAATGAAATTAGTGTATTTGCATTATTCACCTAAGTATTTTTTGTTTTAGTTTTTTGTATCTATGCCTAATTAAAGTGTATATATTGGCGTAATTATTTACCGGTGCATTCTTCTAAAATGTATTCATAAGATTTTATAGTTGATTTGGCTAAGTTTTACATCATATTTAAGTTATAATGTTTTTATTCTAAAAAATGTGTTTGAGGACAAAAGTAACACAACACTCTGTGGACGAAAGTAACATGTTTCAATTTAAGAAAATATCTAAGATATCTACTCCCGAGAGTAGGTATCTTAAGGGCAGATGGATCGAGCGAGTCTGCGGGAAGACCGAAGATCAACGATTAAAAGGATCGATCTTACTCTATTTTTGGTCCTTAATGCCCGCTCTCCTTTTCAATAAAAGAACTTAAATCTTGTTATCCAGGATGAGACTTAATGCAATTCAAGAGTAGGGATGATGAGAGAGATTGAAAAATTGAACGCAAGGATGATTAATAAATCTGTAAGTAAATTTATTATACATCAAATATATATATATATATATATATATATATATATATATACACTCAAAAGAAAAGTTATATAAAATTCTATAAATATGAAAAGTATATCTAATACATTATTCTGTAATAATGATATGTATGTGTGTGTGTGTGTGTGTGTGTGTGTGTGTGTGTGTGTGTGTGTGTGTGTGTGTGTGTGTGTGTGTGTGTGTGTGTGTATTTTTAATTCGCGGGTATTACATGAGTGCGAGGGTCATTGGTCGAAACAGAGTGGGATTGAATTTAATGTTATTTTTATGCTTGGCCGATAGTTAATCTTAGAGTAATAAGTAATAAAAATAAAAAAATAAAAATAAATTGTAATGTATATTTAGTGTGGAAAGAAAAAACGCAATTTCCATTAAAAATCAACGCAAGATTTAAAATATAAAAATTATTAACAAGAAGAAGAGGAAAAGAATAACTTAAAGATCAGATTAACTTACAATTTTTCATAAAGAAAAAACGTGGTGATTGAGTTGCGATTCTCAGTGCATCTCTGATCTTTGCCGTCAAAGATAATAGGATACTTGTGGCAATTAGTTGATGATCAAAAGTATGTGACTGTGCTGAATTACTGATTGGTTGACTATGTTGATTTATTGACTACTGTACATATTGATTGTATTGACTTACTGATTTTATTGATTGCATCGACTGTATTGACTTACTGATTTTTTTTATTTACTCGAAAGTTCGCGTTTATATCCTATTTTTGGGCTACGCCCTAAAATTCCTGAACAAGCTAACAAATAAAAATTTTCGTTGGATTTCCATCATTTCTCCTTTTTCCCTTCATGGGTGTTTAGAATAAATGAAACAAATTAGAATTTTATTATATTCGTCCGCAAATAGGAAAGCGTTTTCCAAACGGGGAGGCTTAGGATTTTCAGTATCGGAAGCGACAATAATTTATGTCTTTCTGAATGCAGGGTGCATCTATTAAAGACAAGGGATGACTTTTACTACCCCCTTGAAATTAAGATATGTCATGTGTCGCGTCGCGACATCCGGTCACTCGCGTTTTCATGAATGATATTTTTTATATTTTATAATTTTTTAAAAATTTTATAAGATTTTAAGTAATAGATAAATATCAATTTCAGCTGACTGGTTGACGTCTTGACTGTGACTGGATGCTATTACCTTATGATTTTATAGTTCGTATATCTGGTTGCCGTTTTTGGAGCATTTACTGAGAATCCTATTCCAATTTGATTAACATTAATAATCTTTTGAGAATCGTATACGTGCGCCAATCATAGGAAAGAAAAGAATCATGAAGTTCCTTGGATGTAACATTAATTATCATCAAATTATCATCCATTCAATAATAGAATAAAATATTTAAAAACTTTCTTAATTTTAAATTAAACTCTTATTGCAATTTCGACCCATACTACTGAAATTAATATTTACCTATAAATATTATAGGTTAATATTTTACATTATATCAAAATAAATTATTACAATTAATTATTGAAACAAAGATTAATTTTCATCCTAAATATGTTTGCGCCTTTCTCAGTGCAAAAAAACAAAGAATTATACAAAAAAAAAATAAATGTTGAGAAAGGCTCTCTTAATATTAACAATACATAGAAAATTCAAAGGTGATAGAGAGCAAGGTTAAATAAATTTTATTTGAAATACAGTAAAAAGTATGATGATTTAATTTAAATTGATTACAAACAAAGAATAAAATTGAAAACAAGTAATATATACATAATTCGAAGTAATAAAAACGAACGTTTCTGGCTCTCGTTTTGAGCCTTCTTCAGCGTAAAGTACAATTATTAAATGTTACGATATGCAGATGGAATACATAATTTTTCTATATATGCATGATTGAGATATAAATAAACGACAAGATCCCGATAGGGTTCGGACCTAAATACTCTATAAACGCAATATAGATTGGTTTTTACTAAATTTTTGGAACATCATAGAGGGTGAACCAGAAAACATTGGTGAGTGAAATTTTTCTAAAAAACTTATTTCAGATGCAAAATAGTGACTCGAAATCAGTACCTAGGCCTATATATGAATTGAAAAGACCAAACGAAAAGACATTTAGGCACTCGTGTCAAAGAACATTTTAACAATATAAAATTGCACGAAAGCAATCTATCTGTGATTAGTAAACATAAATTAGAATTCAACCATGACTTCGATTGGTCAATACCGATTATTTTACACAACGAAAGACACGTGAGAAAGAGAGAAATTGCTGAAATGTTTTTTATAAAAAAGTTTGACAACACGATTAACTTGCAGAAGGACACTGAGAGTCTGAACAGTATTTATGATAAACTAATAAAGGCTGTTTAGTCTCTCTCCTTGTTTGTGAGCGGTAGGCTGACTTGACGATCTTGACAAGTGATTTCTCTTTTCTCATTATTTATTGGTTAACTAAGATTTTGTACGTATATATTAATTAATTTTTTTCGTTTTTTCTCCTTTTTTATTCACTTCTTATTGTTTTTATGATATTGTAAACTTTTGTAGTTCACTTGAAAAGGACCAAAATCAATGATCGAAACGTAGTGATCCTTTATTAATCAATAAATTGCCAGTGTGGTCGATTGAAATTACGTTATTTTATAGTAATATATAGTTGTAATAATGTATGTGTTTACTCTTTTAATAAACTAAAATAATCTTTAATTTTATTAATTATGTATTTAATTAAAAATACTGATTCTGAAATATTTTTATTATTATATATTACTTCGAAGTAGTTTACAGCAATTAATAAATGCATATGGAATAAAATAATTGAAAATTGTATGTCGATAGATTATATACTTAGATGGTTTACAAGCAAGACCACCAAAATTTTCACATTACAATAACGGTAATGTACCTTTTGAATTACAAGTTCAAAGCAATACAGGTGTTTCCACTTTAGGAAAATATGAATCTGTATCATCTTTAGATACAAAACCCGATGAAGTAAAATTGAGCGAAGTGTTCACTACATCGAATCGCATTAGTAAGTTTTATGCATTTTTCTTATATTTTTCTATATTATGTATTATATTTTTTATATTATATATTATATATTCTATATTATATACTATATTATATATTTCTTACATTTTTAATTATTTTATATTTTTAATTTTATTAAAAAATTTTATGTTTAGTATTATAATCTTATTTATACATTTTTAATTATAATAAATAAATAATAATATATATAATAAATGATAATAAATAAATAATATACATATATATACACATATATATATATATTTATTATTTGTTATATTATTTTTATATACATATATATATATATATATATATATATATATATATTTATTATTTGCAGTATTACAAGGATATATAAAAACAAATTTTAGTAGCGTTTATAATAATAAGTTAAACAAAAAAATTGGCTGTGGATCAATCACAGATGGTACATTAAAATTGGAGATTCACATTATAAATTTTGTAGATGACAATTATTTTAAAAATGATATACTGAAAGGAGACAAAATTGAAGTTATAGGAATAATGAGCAATACAGGTACATATAAATGTTTAATTATCGTTTTAATAAAGGGTGTCCCAGAATTCGCGGATTCGGAATGCACAGCGTGATTTTTCATGCTAAAAGAAAACTTTTTCTTCTGACAAAATTGCGTCTAAACACTATTTTTTAATTCATGCATAATCTGGAGCGCTCATTCGTTTCCTTTAAGTTGCTCTCATTTAGAAAATAATGCTCAGACGCAATTTTATTAGAGGAAAAAATTGTTTCCTTTGGCACGGTCAACTCTGTGCATTCCGTATTTACGAATTCTAGGACACCCTGTATAAAATTATGTTCTAGGGTTAAAATTAAACAACGTTAGATGTATAGTTACTATTACGATAAGTATTGTAAAGTTAAATATACATGCACAAGTACAAATATTATAAATATCTGTGTATATACATGCGTGTGCGTGCATGCGTGCGTGCGTGCTGTTCATGCGTGCATTGTATACATATACTAATAAATATAAAATAAACCTTTGTATATATATTCACACAAATGTTTGTAATGTAATGTAAACAAACTCAATTTTATATATTTTTCTACTTCATTATAGAACCTCCATATTTAATAGTAAATTCAATAAAAGATATACGTAAGCTTGATGGGCATATGTCGATGCTACAATTATTGAAAGGAGTACATACTCCAAAAAAAAGAAAAATTAATGATGAATCAATAAATGAAAATTCACAAGTAAATAAAAATTTATATTTGTTTCATATTTCATAATTTAACTATAATAAAAATTTAAATAAAATAAAAATATTATATATAATACATATATATTAATATTATATAATTATATATATATATTAATATTATATAATAGATATTTACGGAATACATATTACGGAATATTTTAAATATAAAAAAAATATATATCTTTGTGTTTGAATAATAGAATTATGTAATAATAGAACTTAAATGAACAAAAAAAGACAGAAGTTATTATTATTTTAATCAAATTGTTTATTGTTGCATATTATTAAAAAAAGTTAATTAATGTTATTATATTTATTGTTTATTGTTTAATTTGAAATAATATTAAATATATATTTTATTTAATTTAAATGTAGAATTTTAATAATTTAATAAATTTGATATATTTACAAGTTAATATAATTATTCTTTATATATGTATATATATATATATGTTGTATATAGTAATAGTTGTATATAGTAACCCTAACAGTAGTTAGGGTCATTCCACAATATTAAGTTCCCCCGTTGTCAGTTGACAGTTGCGGATTGACCACAAGCAAAGCAACTTGTCAGCTGATTGGACCTATTGTGGAATGGCCTTTATGTTGTGTGTATGTGTGTGTATCTTTCAAAATAACTTTTAAAAAATTAGTTAATTATATTAATATTGTGTATTGATGCTTATATATTTATTCAAATTTTTGTTTGAAAGCTAAATGGCGCGCGCGTAGCTTGCGCCTGTTGTTCTAGTCTACTATAAAAAAAGTCATTTGTACCCTGAAGTGTCTGTTATATCACGTATTGTTGCCGCTTTTCGGCGTACGTGATTGGCGGTCGATATCAGCGATCGAGATTGCGATGAGTTCGTGCTTATTATAACAAAATGACAGTTTGTGTCATATCAGATTAAAATAGTAAAATGATAAAATATGTGTTATTGTATATATTTAGAATTTTATATCTTCTATAAAAAAAGTCATGGATATCAAAAAGTGCGCGTTTAATTAAGAAGAAGTAGAAGTACGAAGAAAAAAGAAAAATAAAGAAGATAAAGAAAGAGAGATAAAGAGAAGGGAAAAAAGAGACTGAAAGATTTTTTGTAGAAAGAAACGAAAAAAAGGGAGATAAAAAAGGATAAAGATCAGAGTGGATATAACAAAAAGTATGTATTCCTAAGTTTTTTCATGCGTTTTTTTTTTTTAATAAAAATTACATCATTTTATTCGTTACATAAATAATCATTTACTGTACATATAAGTGTGTATTGCTTTGTTCTACTATAAAAAATATAATAAATATTGATTTACAATTATTAAAAGTTAAAAAAATAAAAGTAAGAGGATAAAGAAGATAAAGAAAAATAAAGAAAAAAAGTTAGAGAAAAAATGAAGAGATGGAGAAAGGACTTTCATCGAGAGAAAAGAAAGGAGAAAGAGGATAAAAGAGAGGAGAAAGGGAGGGAGAGGAATAAATAAGATAACATAAAAAAATAAAAGTAAATCACCTTTTTTTCACGTTTTCTTTTTGTAAAAATTACGTTATTTTCTTTGTTATAAAAAATTATTTACGTGTTATATATAAATAATTGTATGTATAAATGTATTATTTTGTTTTATCATTTAAATTTTTTATTTATATTTTATTTAAACAAAGATTAGATTCGGTTTGTTGAAAATTAATATTAGCTTTTATTTTACATTATTATATTAAAATTAATTTTATAGATTATTAAATTAAAATTGACTTAATTTTTTTATTACATTAAAATTAATTTCATTTGGATTTTCAATTTGAAAATAACATTATTTTGAATTGTATTGAGAATGTTGTATTGAATGTTGTAATGTTGTATCAAGATTTCATAATTACAATTTACATTTGTAATTATAATTTAGAAAGATGAGATTTAATAAAAAAATCTGTGTATATGTCTACACACACACACACACACACACACACACACACACACACACACACACACACACACACACACACACACACACACACACACACACACGCACACGCACACGCACACGCACACGCACACGCACACGCACACGCACACGCACACGCACACGCACACGCACACGCACACGCACACGCACACGCACACGCACACACACACAGGATAGGCCATTTTAATCTTCAGACGTAAATATCTTGTATAGTAAGCAGGACGGAAAAAGATGTTTAAAACAAAAGTTTTTTGAGGGGGATATAAGATGGTGTTATTGATTCGATCTTGTGTAATCAATTGAAGGTCAAAGGTAAAGGTTACCTTCAATTTTTTATATAAATAGAACTTGCTATTTCTCATTACATATTCTTGTAGCTGACCTCAAGAGTTTTCCAAAACACTTTAATTAAATGTTTTTTCATTAAGTACTTTTCGAGTTCTAAGGCTTGAAATAATATCTTAAAGGGTTTCCCAATCAGTAGACAATGTTTCTAAAAAGGTTTTTAAAAATGTTTAAAAAATGTTTTTAAAAACATTTTTAAAAACGTTAAAATAATATGGGTTAAGTCCCATTATTAAGTTATTCATTAAAAAAATATTTATTTTAACATTTGAAAAAGTTTTTTAATATTTGATAAATATTTATTTGAACGTTTGAATATATACTTTTAATGTTTAAAAACGTATATTTATTATTAAATAAATATATTTCTATTTTATATTTATTATGCCAAATACAATTTATGAAAATATTTATTTAATAGTTAGTTTTAGAAAATATTTATTTAATAGTTATTAAACATTAATTTAATATTTATTTATATTTGGCATAATTAATATAAAATAGAAATTAAATAAACATTACAAATATTGAAACTGAAATTATAGGGCCAAAAATACGAGCTGATAAAAAAGTTTTAAATAAAATATAAAAGAAATTATACAAATGTTAATCCGTTCATTTAATTAAATAATCCAATAATCAACAAAAATCACAAACGTTTCGACTTCACTTAGTCTTCTTCAGTATGAAAAAATATATATAACACTTTAAACATATTAAAAAACATCCGTATTCGCTTGTTATAAATCGAATGTCGCAGAAATAAACGTAGTTAAAACGTGGTAAACACAACGCAATGTTAGAGCGATATAACTTCAACAGTAGGAAACCACCAAAAATGCATAACTCAAGTGTTGCAAAGTTAAAAGATGGGCAACCTCGGAGTGACATAATGCAACCTGTTCAAACCGACTCATCGTTGAGAAGCGAAAAGCTCTTAATGTGAATCTATATTTTTGGCTCTATAATTTCAGTTTCATTGTTTTGCAATAAACGAGCATTATTATTGTTATTTTTATTACAAATGTTTTTTTAAAATCATTATTGAAAACAAAAAAATAATGTTAATGTAAATGTAAAAATATATTAAATAAATATTAAATCAATATTATATTATTATTTTCTCTAAATTGCTATTTTAAACGAACGTTTTATAAAAAATAAATATTTAGCAAACATTAAATAAATATATTTGCAATAAATTGGTACAAATGTACAATTAATGAATAATAAATATTAAAAATATATTTAAAAAATATTGTCTGCTGATCGAATAGATGCGGAAATGCTTATTTAGGAGTTATGTTGAAACTACTATTATTAGCTTATAACTTACACAAGGAAAAATTCAGGATTAATTATTGTAAACGACGAATCGTTTAATTAGGCTTATTTACATTTAGTTTCTGATTAGCGAGACAATTTGCTATACACTAGGCATTTTTGTCCATGAATCGATGCGTCGACGTGTCACTGCTTGTATTTAGGAAAATAGTGAATATTTTCAACATTTATTGTAACATAAGGTCACATTAAAACCAAATGTGAATAAGCCTAATTAAATGATTGTCGTTTATAATAATTAATCTTAAATTTTTTCTTGTGTAAGTAATACAGCTAACAGTATTTTGTACATAATATAATATTTAGATTAAATTATAATTTTGATTTTGATTTTTAGATTAAAATTAACTTTATTTTGAATTAAATTCGTTACATAAATAATCATTTACGCATTGTATATGTAAATATGTACCACTTTGTTTTACCGTATAAAATATGATAAATAAATAATAATTTATAATTATTTGCAATTAAGAAATAGTAAAAAGAAGAGATTAAAAATAATAGAAAAATAGAGAAAAAAAGATAGAAAGAAAAGAAAACAGAGGAAAAAAGATAAACCTTATCAGGATTTATTTATAACGAGTTAATTTCTTAAAGTAAGTTATAAAATCGAGCCTTAATTATAATTTATAAATATAAATATATATTATTTTGTTAATTTAAATTTAAATTTTGATTTAATTTGTTAAAAATTAAAATTAGCTTTGATTTTACATTATTTATTATATTAAAAATAATTTTTTAATATAGAACTTCATAAATTGAAATTAAATAAATTAAATATATAAATTGTGTGTGTGTGAAATTACTGTATAAATTAAAATTAACTATATTTTTTAATATAGTTAATT
>JAPIVC010000534.1:0-49005 GCA_030586385.1 Camponotus fellah | reverse complement strand
TCAATGTTAAACCAATGATACCATCTTACTTCCCTCGAAACCATAAAACATTTGTCTGAAACATTCTTCTCTAAAATGCTTTGTTTTCGAAATAATTGCGTGCATTAATTAAAATGACTTACCCTGTATAATACACATCATGTATTTTATATATATATAATCTCATATTTTTTTTATTTGCAGAGCATATACTGCAAGTGCCATCGCCTGACCACGTGTCACCCGGCTATGTGCCGGTCGACGTGCCCCCCGGCTATGTGCCGTTCCACGTGCCGCTTGGCCACGTGCTGCCTGACCATGTGCTGCCTGACCAAGTGCCACAGCCCGTATTTGGTCCTTTGCCGCCAATATTTATGGGCAATGTGCCACAGCCCATTTATATAATGCAGGCCCAACATCAAGCACCGCAAATTGTAAGTACCAATACATTTAACATAATCAATATTAATTTATATATTTGCATATTCAATTAACTCTCTCTTTTTGTTTATGACAATTATATATAATTTTTTATTGCTCATTATTATTTTTAAATAATAATGAGTGCAACATTTATTAATTATACAGAATATTTTTTTCAATGATAATTAAAAGAGAGAGATAAAAATGTTTTTTTAATAATAATATGTAAATTTTTATAATTAAAAAAAATTAAAATTAATTTTCTTTTCTTATTTTTTTTAGACGGAACGTCGTCGGCGCTACCGACAACGTCGCCGTGAGCGGCGGCAACAAGAGCGGCAGTGGCAGCAACAACAACCGCAAATACCACAGCAATAATTGCAGCCACCACAGCAACAATTGCAGCCACCACAGCAACAACAACCACAGCAACCGTTAGCACTCCCGCAACGGCCCCCGCAACCGCTGCCACACCACCTCTATATGCTCCACCTTAGAGAGGAAGAAGAGGTGGAGCATATGGAAAAAGACTCACGCGAAGAGGAAGGGGGAGGGGCAAAACCCAAATCATAAATATATTTTAATTACATAAATATATTTTAATTCTATTCTATTATAAGCATGTATAAATATATATAAATAAATAGGCATATATATATAAATACGTATACTTTATTTATCTTTTTCTAATAATAAAAATATAGCACAATAAAATAAATAATATATCATATTATATCATAATTATATTCATAAATAATATTCATAAATAATAATAATAATCGTTATTTTTATAAATAAGATATCATATCATATAATAATATTCATAAATAATAATAGTCATTTTTATTTTTTTATTATATCGATGTTGCAATGAAACAAGAACAACATTGATGGGAGGTAAATTATACAATTCCGCAACATAGATTTCAATGAGTTTACGTTTGTTTTCGAAACGAGAGCTTAACGCTTTCCACGCGACGGCGAAATTATCTGCGGTTACAGGAATACCGGCTATAACGTCGCGAGCTTTATCGATCAAGCTTGATACTAGAAAATGCATACGAACAAAATCGGATAGCTCGTTATTTTGAATAATCAATGCAGTGAATCTCGCGAAAATTCTCCCAATCGTCGGCTTTGCCGGAAAACGGAGGTAATCGTATAGGCGGCAAATGCTTTAGAGATAGCGCGAAATCAGGATGCACCTGAAATATAGATCGGTCGCTAGATTGGAGCGGACTTACGCACGGTTCGAGTTCCTCCAAACATTCAGACATGTATTCAAAGGCTTCTTGGTAAACTTCTTCGTAGTGATCCCTCTGTTCCTCTCGGAAGTAGGCGATGAGTCCGCGCTTCGACTCTGGATAATGCAGCAACAGGCTGTGCCCCTCAAAGCACTTATTCCATGTATCCTTGAATAATGTCATGCGAGCTCGTATCTTGGCTGGAGTAAGATTATTCCGACCGATCTTCTTAAAATTGTCCAACGCTTTAGCTACAGAGCGTAGCTGATTGTCCAATAATTCACTCATGATCACTGTTGTGTGAAGCACTCACAATTTCAATGTCACTAACAAAACTGTCTCACTCTGTCTCAGAGTTCTCGCGATCCGGTTCGAAGGACCATTAAATGTTTGAGCTTGCAATTTTGAAATTGTACACGAAACGCCGGGACACACCCGAGTGGGTATCACGAGAACGAAAGATGGATAGCACAGTATATGATGAGGAAAGATTGAATAACTTGAGATTGTCTTTTGCTTCATACACAGTGACATTGATAAAGTTACTATGATTTATTATAAAAGGATTATTTATTTATTTTACAAGAGTTCTGTACAATATCTGAATCGCATGAGATTGAGCGAGACAGCGCAACACGGCTGTTCGCGTGAGAGCGAGCGAGACCGCACTATTCGGGCACACGCTATGAGCAGAGAGTCCGAAGGACGCAGAAGGCTCCTCCCATTCACAGAAGTGGAGGCACTGCGTTGATCCGGGAACTCGCGTTCAAACTTTGTGATCGCGGCGGAACACGTAATTCTTCGAACTTAATGTCGAAGAATTAATACTTGACTAGGCGCAACACCGACTTTCGATTCACTGCTCTCCGATATTTCTTGACTTTTAAAACTGCTCTCTTGACTTTTAAACTGCTCTCTTGACTTTTCGGATACTGCTTTGAAACTGCTCTGCTCGAGAAAGGCTTTCTCCAACGATATAAAGGCTCGAAACGCGAGTCGGGTGATGAATTTTGGCCTATCTCGTTTAGGCACGTAGAATCGCGTGATATCGCGGTTTTCTGATTGGCCAGGACCATGTATTACTACGCGAACACGCGGATCCTGTCTGATTTTAAGGATCAAGGCGTTTTCGAGTTTACCGGATCGCGAACGGATGGCGCCATCGATCCGTGTTGAATCATTAAAGGCATTTTGACTAAACTCGCAGTACGGATCCTGAACAGTAGTGATATCCACGAAACATTATTTCTCTTCAAAGAAATTATATTTGAATAATATTGTCATGAAACTTTTTTTATTATATTCTTTGTATAATGAAGTAGATCGCTACAGAGTCGGATTTTGCATTTTGGATCTGAAAAATGTAATAAATAAGATACGCAAACTTGGTATAAGTAAAAAAATAAAAATGATTATTATTATTTATGAATATTATTATAATATAATATATTATTTATTAAAATAACGACTATTATTATTATTTATGAATATAATTATACGATATATTATTTATTTCGTTACGCTATATTTTAATTATTTGGAAAAAATAAATAAAATATACGTACTTATATATGTATGTCTATTTATATATATACAGGTTTAAGATACATTCAGCGTATAGTAATGGCATTTTGAATAATTTTCAAATTGAGAGTGGAATAGGCCTATGGGGGAAACCACTATAAAAAAAGCGCACCATGCTATCTATCACAAAGTGGTGTGGAAATGATAGCGCATCATTTTCTCGCCACTAAAAGGACGCGTCATTTTTCGGCACGGTATTGCGATATCTCGCAAGCCACCATCATATCTCGGAGAGCGATCCGCCCACCGCTTCGCGGCGCGACTAGTATCGGATTACAGTGGGACGACTCTCGTCGCCGCGCGCTTCTATTCACGCAGATTGGCCGATCTTCTTTATTTAATTTTTCCGTAATTATTGCGACAATCCCAAACCAATATAAATAATTTCTTCTTAATTTGGGCCAATCTACTTATTTTTTTTTGTTAAGGTCGAAAATCGACGACCTCGGACACCCTGTATATATATACAGAGTGTCCGTCGATTTTCGACCTTAACATAAGTAATGGCCCAATAAGAAGAAATTATTTATATTGGTTTGGGATTGGCAATTCTGAAAAAATAAAAAGAAGATCGGCCAATCTGCGTGAAAGCGCGGCATCCCACTGTAATCCGATACTGTCGCGCCGCGAAGCGGTGGGCGGGTCGCTCGAGACATGATACGATATATCGCAATACCGCGCCGAAAAATGACCCGTTCTTTAGCGGCGAGAAAATTATGCGCTATCATTTCCACACCACCTGCGGTAGATAGCATGGTGCGCTTTTTTATAGTGGTTTCCCATAGGCCTATTCCCACTCTCAATTTGAAAATTATTCAAAATGCCATTACTATACGCTGAATAACATCATAAATGTAAAAAATTAATGGTGACAGTACCTTTACAAAAATTGATCCGTGATTGAAAATCCTTCGATAAAATGTATTCCACACGTTGATAATGATACGATGATAAAATGCTTCACGAATCTTTTCTTCATCTCGTACACGAAAACGCACTGCTGAACCGATTATTCCGATATTATGCACGACACCCAGTTTCACATAATTATTGCACAACACGTAAAATTGTACGGCCACTTGGTTTTCGTTAACGCCTGGGAAATGATTCCATGTAAATTGCGGCCGCACGATAAGTATTTCCGCTAGTCCGTATGCCACAATCATATCCGTATATTCCTGCAGAATATACCTCACTTTTCACTGTTAATTTATTACGTAAACACAAGATTTTTATTAAAACATCTTAGCTCTCGCACACTGTTATCACACTGCGTACGCCGGCAGCACGCAACTACAGCTGACAGCTGAGCGGACATGTGAGTGTAAGCGTACGTGTGAGTTCGACGCCTGCGCACTATAGTGGACTAGCGGAAATACTTATCGTGCGACCGCAATTTACATGGAATCATTTCCCAGGCGTTAACGAAAACCAAGTGGCCGTACAATTTTATGTGTTGTGCAATAATTATGTGAAACTGCGTGTCGTGCATAATATCAAGATAATCGGTCCAGCAGTGCGCTTTCGTACGAGGTGAAGAAAGGATTCGTGAAGCATTTTATCATCGTATCATTATGAACGTGTGCAATACATTTTATCGAAGGATTTTCAATCACGGATTAATTTTTGTAAAGGTACTGTCACCATTAATTTTTACATTTACGATGTATTCAGCGTAATGATAGTAATGATATTTTGAATAATTTTCAAATTGAGAGTGGAATAGGCCTATGGGGGAAACCACTATAAAAAAAGCGCACCATGCTATCTACCGCAAGGTGGTGTGGAAATGATAGCGCATAATTTTCTCGCCGCTAAAAGAACGGGTCATTTTTCGGCGCGGTATTGCGATATATCGTATCATGTCTCGAGCGACCCGCCCACCGCTTCGCGGCGCGACTAGTATCGGATTACAGTGGGACGACTCTCGTCGCTGCGCGCTTCTATTCACGCAGATTGGCCGATCTTCTTTATTTAATTTTTCCGTAATTATTGCGACAATCTCAAAACAATATAAATAATTTCTTCTTAATTTGGGCCAATTTACTTATTTTTTTCGTTAAGGTCGAAAATCGACGGACACCCTGTATATATATATATATATATATATATATATTTATATGCGTTTTTTTATATCATATGTTTTTATAAATATATATAAACTTACATAACTTATGTAGATTATATATATAGTTGTATATATATATATATATAACTATATATATATATTATATATATATATATATATTTTATATTAAAAGATATAAATTTATAATTTGGGTTTTGCCCTATCCTTTTCTTCTTCGCGTGGCATTTACGCTTATATATATTACTCCTATATTGTTAGTTCTGTAGGAGGAATGAGCGAAAACATTACAGTGCAGACAATAGCTTCTCTCTCGCACAGTTATCCGACGATAGCAATTTGCGCATGCGTCAAATATATATATATATATATATATATATATATATATATATATATATGCCTTATATATATTTTGGTTTTTCTTCCACTTCTCCTTCCTCTCTGATAAGGAGAGAAATACAGAGTTGTTAGCGTATCTAATTGACTCGCGTCTAACTGTACACACGTTCTGCACATTACTTGAAATTTTATATTGACCTTTTCTCCAAAAAATCTTCCATAGTGACTTGCGAAAGATCCTACGCATTACGAATATTACGATTTTATTATGATTCTCTTTGTATTTTAATCGTAATAATGTTCTGTATGTTAGAAAAATAAGGATACCGCGATCCTTTTCTATCTTGTCTCACGCGATGCTGCCAACATGATTTCTGTTAGCTATACCTTAGGTGCAGATAACGATCCGTTTCGACAATATTTAGTTCATAAAGAAGTTATATTTCTTCGTGAAACTTTTTTTATATATTCTTTATATAATAACGCCGGTCGCTACAGAGCCAGATTTTGTATTTTTGATTCTAAAAAATTTATAATAAATTGATATCGAATTCAAGGCGCAGCTATACCTGACCGCGGTAACTCGCGACACGCAACACATTTTTGGAAATTTGATTTAAATCTTTTTTTCAAAAAGTCGCTCTGTAGCGACCTGCGAAATATCCTACTGATTACGAATATCACAATTTTATTAAGATTCTCTTTGTTTTTGACTGTAATACTGTTTTTGCGAAACAGTAGTTCGCATTCGACCGATAGGAGTCTCCATAGTGCTTCCGGTAGACCCTTAAAATGTTACAAAGAATTTGTCATTAAAATATTTATCGAGCTTTCAGGAACACCCTGTATAGGATATGTTACATATCCTATATAAATTTCTAGGGAAATGGAACATATTAATGATGGGCAGTGTACATACAGCGTAAGTAGAAATTAATCATAAGTAGAATTTTCAATGATGTTTAAAAAATTAATTTAATCAATTATTTTAACGTTTTTAAAATATCTTTAAAAATGATACATTTTTGAAGATATACACATACACATATATATATATATATATATGTGTGTGTGTGTGTATATCTATGTATATATATATATATATATGTGTGTGTGTGTATATATATATATATATGTATACATATATACGTATATATATATATATATATATATATATATATATATATATATATTGTGACGTGACGCTTGGCGGTCCGTCACAAGGATCGCGAGATCCGACCGGAAACACTTTTGGGCCCTCGTTCTCCCCTGATTTAGGGAGAAAGAGCGAATATTGGAGGCGAGGGTAGACTTGCCTCTCGAGCGTAAAATTATATTTGCGAGATTTATTAGAGTAGAATTTAGCGATTGTGAGGATGGATATTGACGGGATCTCATCCGATGACTCGACCCGGCGTAGAAGACCCAGCTAAAGAAAGTTCGGGACGAGCGGAGGCGCCGATTAGGAAGAGAACGCCGAGCTAAGTATTCTTATCCGCCTTATAAAATTTGCAACATCTATTTCAAATTGTCGCTGTCACCCCTATAAATCTTCATATCATCAGCAGAAACAAGAACGGGAACCCCGAAAACGGAGCCAGCTCGGCCGAATTCAGCGCTACCAAGAGATCAGAGAAAAATATCGGCGAGCAGCTACCGGAAGGACATATCACTACGAGCTGCAGTGGAAGAATCAGGAAAATTCCGAGAGGAAATGGGGTGCGACAGGCGCAAATACGGCCGTGAAGGCCGCAGGAACAATTGAGGCCCGCGACAATCCTGAAGGTTGCGGAAGCGCTCCAAGTGGCCTATTTATAAATTAATTGCCGGCGCGATTCCGACGGGCCTCCCGCTCGTCACTGTTTGGCGGACCTGCGTGAGAGTACGACGGCCCAAATCTATCGATTGTAAGTGCGGATGCCGAGGGCGTCGAGGATCTACAGGAGTCACCGGTGAGACGAACGTCGACTTCCTCAGGCCGTTTAGTAGAGTATCAGGTAGAGTTAGCCCGAACAGAGTCCGTGCCGAATTGTTGCCGTCTTAGAGTCCTTTATTCGCGTTTTTGATAATTGCGCAGTAGAGCGCGACGGCCGGCCGATACTCTTTGTTGGAGCTACAATAATATTAAGTGCCCTCTCTCTCGGTTAAGCGCCGACAGTCATTTTTGTATTTTTGTAATGATTAATGTAATATTTCGAAATTCTGTGTTTAGTAATTTTTCGATTTGCGAACTCATACACAAAGGCGATTGCGATATTCGATAGCCGACGGTTACGTTGTGACATCGATTCGCGTATCCCCGCGGCGTGAATCTTCCGATATTTTGTTATAGTTTATCGTTCGTATTTTTGAGATTCTATTACCGTTTATTGTTTGCGTTTGCGTCCGACCTTTTATATTGTGTAATTAGTCAGTCAGTTATGCTTGTATTATCGCTCAAAATTTATCTTTGTCTGGCTCGTGTTTATTAGAATCGATTCTCTCGATTTTGTATTTGACAAATCTATTTATCGTCATTATTAACATCTTTGATTTATAACAGACGAACGTCAGTAATCGAACTATCATCGCGGCATAAATAATTAATAATTTAATATGAATTAATATTAAATTCTTGTCGCCAGTAGATAAAATAAGACAACGTAATTTAAATCGACCACACTGGCACTTTATTGGTTGATAGAAAATCACGACGTTTCGACCATTGGTTTTGGTCCTTTTCAAGTGAACTACAAAGGTTTACAATATTATAAAAACAATATGAAGTGAATAAAAAAGGAGAAAAAAAGAAAAATTAATTATATACGTACAAAATCTTAGTTAACCAATAAGTAATGAAAAAAGAGAAATCACTTGTCAAGATCGTCAAGTCAGCCTACCGCTCACAAACAAGGAGAGAGACTAAACAGCCTTTATTAGTTTATCATAAATACTGTTCAGACTCTCAGTGTGTCCTTCTGCAAATTAATTGTGTTGTCAAACTTTTTTATAAAAAACATTTCAGCAATTTCTCTCTTTCTCACGTGTCTTTCGTTGTGTAAAATAATCGGTATTGACCAATCGAAGTCATGGTTGAATTCTAATTTATGTTTACTAACCACAGATAGATTGCTTTCGTGCAATTTTATATTGTTAAAATGTTCTTTGACACGAGTGCCTAAATGTCTTTTCGTTTGGCCTATATATGAATTATTACAGTTTATTACAATTTTTGCAGTCTAATTTATATACGACTTCGGTCCTGTTATTAGTAGGCAATCTATCTTTTCCGCGTTTAATCAAAACGTTAAGTTTTTTCGGTACATTATAGACGATATTAAGACTTATATTATTAAAGACGTGGCTAATCTCATCACTAAAGCCATCCACAAACGGTAAAGAAATATAACAAGGTGTAGCCGCATTATCACTCTCAGAATTTGTATTTTCATTGTCACGATGTTTTAAAAAATCAAGTCTTTTTTTAACGTAACGGTTAATAATTTGATCTGGAAAACAATTGTTGGAAAGAATCTGTTTGACAATGTCGATATTCTTAAAATGAAATCGAACGTCTGATAATAAAATAGCGCGATCAACAAGATTATAAATTGTGTTCATTTTATATTTAAACGGGTGCTTGGAATGAAAATTAATGTATCTGTTAGAACAAGTAGGTTTTCTGTACCAGTCGGTCAAAAACCGACCGTCAGAACGAATAACCATGGTATCCAAAAAACTGATGCAAAAATCAGACTCAGTATGTAAATGTATGTAAATGTCAAACGTTGATGATAAGCATTAAAAGTCGATACAATCTCGTCAATCTTTGAGCGTGGAACAATAGTAAAAATGTCATCAACATATCTATAATACAACGAAACGTTAAAACTTAACTGACTCAAACAATGTGTTTCCAAATCATCCATAACAATGTCAGCCAAAATAGGAGACAGGGGGGACCCCATAGGACTACCGAAAATCTGTTCATAAAACTGTCCATTAAACGAAAAACTAGTGGAATCCAAAACCGTTTCAATCGCGTACAAAAACTGAGATAAATTAAATTTAGTGTTAGAAGCAATGTAATTCCAACGTTTAGTGACAGCATTCAACACCAAATCTTTAGGAATATTAATAAATAATGCGGCAACATCCGGCGAAATCATTACATCGTCATCATTAATATATTTATCTTTCAAAATCTTAGCAAAGGTCCAACTATCCTTAATATGAGATTTAGGTTCCAAAATCGAAATCTGTAGTATATCGTGGATGTATTGCGCGACATTGTATAAAGGACTACCCAGTGAAGATACAATAATCCGCAGTGGAAAACCCGTTTTGTGAATCTTAGGCAAACCATAACAGCGTGGCAAGTTACCATTAGTAGAATTTAATTTTTTTATATGTAGATTCATTGATTAAATCATTACTTCGCCAAGATTTAATAATGGCATTAATTTTATTAGTTATTTTCCTGATCGGATCCTTGTTCAATTTTTTATAAGTGGATTGATCATCTAACAGAGCTTCCATTTTATTAACATAATCAATTTTGTCCATAACAACAGTGGCCCGACTCTTATCGAGCTCTGATGACAAACAAATCATCATTCTCACGCAAAAACCGTCTGCAGAGAGAAAATCCTCTGAGAATGTATCTATCTACAAAATTAATATGTTTGCTCTCACAAAGAAACCTTTGGAGAGAATTAGCGACCGAAATTCTGGTCATTTCGACGGCTTCACGGGGGATACGGTTATAATTAATTTCAAAGTTCTTTAAAGTCCCAAGAACGACACTCACGCGATCATTCTTACAAGACTGAATTACCGGTAATCCAAAGTTGTCACCAAGACTCAAAAGTTCAGAAACTCTGTCAGGAATATTCTTACTACTAATATTAACCAGCCACCGCGTTTTATCAATATTGCTGAAAGGATTCAAAACCACGTTATTACTATCGGTCAAATTATTAAATTTTTTATTTAAATTAGCTTTCATTCTGTTATTAATTCTTACAAATTTCGATTCGTTAAACTTAAAAAACCTGAGTAATAAATCTCGTGGTAAACTTTCACTGAGTTTTCTTTCGATCCTTTCAACATTAGCATGTAAATAATTAAGGTTAAAATTAAGGTCTTTGATTTCTAAATTCAATAGTCTATAACGGTATTTTCTCGTGGTTTTTTCAAAAATACGGTTGACACTGCTGCTATGAAAAGCGATGTTGATCTTTAACTTGTCAATATGAGACGGGATTAAGTCGTAGCTCCTGCATCAAAGTAAGAAAATGAGTTGTTGCTTAGCGGTGCAGATCTTCTTTTTATTATTGATCTATGACTTCAACAAGGTTGTGCAGATATTGCCAAACCGATTCGTAATAATTTGGAAAAACGGATCAGATTGCGGAAGCTCCATAATTAGGTCCAGGAGCGTAAAATAATATTAAATTCTTGTCGCCAGTAGATAAAATAAGACAACGTAATTTAAATCGACCACACTGGCACTTTATTGGTTGATAGAAAATCACGACGTTTCGACCATTGGTTTTGGTCCTTATCAAGTGAACTACAAAGGTTTACAATATTATAAAAACAATATGAAGTGAATAAAAAAGGAGAAAAAAAAAAAAAAATTAATATATACGTACAAAATCTTAGTTAACCAATAAGTAATGAAAAAGAGAGAAACACTTGTCAAGATCGTCAAGTCAGCCTACCGCTCCAAACAAGGAGAGAGACTAAACAGCCTTTATTAGTTTATCATAAATACTGTTCAGACTCTCAGTGTGTCCTTCTGCAAATTAATTGTGTTGTCAAACTTTTTTATAAAAAACATTTCAGCAATTTCTCTCTTTCTCACGTGTCTTTCGTTGTGTAAAATAATCGGTATTGACCAATCGAAGTCATGGTTGAATTCTAATTTATGTTTACTAACCACAGATAGATTGCTTTCGTGCAATTTTATATTGTTAAAATGTTCTTTGACGTTCGATTTCATTTTAAGAATATCGACATTGTCAAACAGATTCTTTCCAACAATTGTTTTCCAGATCAAATTATTAACCGTTACGTTAAAAAAAGACTTGATTTTTTAAAACATCGTGACAATGAAAATACAAATTCTGAGAGTGATAATGCGGCTACACCTTGTTATATTTCTTTACCGTTTGTGGATGGCTTTAGTGATGAGATTAGCCACGTCTTTAATAATATAGGTCTTAATATCGTCTTAATAATGTACCGAAAAAACTTAACGTTTTGATTAAACGCGGAAAAGATAGATTGCCTACTAATAACAGGACCGAAGTCGTATATTTAAATAAGACAAAAATTGTAATAATTCATATATAGGCCAAACGAAAAGACATTTAGGCACTCGTGTCAAAGAACATTTTAACAATATAAAATTGCACGAAAGCAATCTATCTGTGGTTAGTAAACATAAATTAGAATTCAACCATGACTTCGATTGGTCAATACCGATTATTTTACACAACGAAAGACACGTGAGAAAGAGAGAAATTGCTGAAATGTTTTTTATAAAAAAGTTTGACAACACAATTAATTTGCAGAAGGACACTGAGAGTCTGAACAGTATTTATGATAAACTAATAAAGGCTGTTTAGTCTCTCTCCTTGCTTGGAGCGGTAGGCTGACTTGACGATCTTGACAAGTGATTTCTTTTTTCATTACTTATTGGTTAACTAAGATTTGTACGTATATATTAATTTTTTCTTTTTTTTTTCTCCTTTTTTATTCACTTCATATTGTTTTATAATATTGTAAACCTTTGTAGTTCACTTGAAAAGGACCAAAACCAATGGTCGAAACGTCGTGATTTTCTATCAACCAATAAAGTGCCAGTGTGGTCGATTTAAATTACGTTGTCTTAATATGAATTTGTGACTGCCGAGGCTCTATTACGTCTCGCGTAGCGCGAAATTCCGAGATTTTTTATGTTGCATTTTCTATCGAGTAACACGTGATACCGCGGTGATCACGTTCGAAGAACGGCCCGTCACTGCCGGTAAATATTACTCAAATCAATTATATTACATCTGAAATAAAACGTGAATCTGTCTTACATCGACCATTGTCGGTTATGTGATATATAATGTTAAATATATTTATCTTTGTTACACTAATCTCTTGTTTTAAATTGCAGCCACCTTGTATTCTCGATCCTTCCTTGTTCGTTATTAAAGCGGACCGCCCCTCTACCATTTCCGAGACGGGGCTAGCCGAGCGTCCATCGCGATTACTTTTTGAGCGTTTGTAGATTTTTATTGCGTACGGTCAGTACTGAGTCTGGTTTTAGAGTGGTGCGAATTATCGCACCTGGCGCCCAAAACTTCCGAAATATCTTTTAGTGAAAATCGCGCCGAAGGTGTGCCGTGGGCCAACGACATCGGTCCTAATTAATTTCTTGCCCAATAGAAAATTAACGGTCACAATATATATGGGTGTTCATTTTTAAACTTTCCATCAATTTATTTCATGATTAGTTAATTTTTGCGAAAAATGTTGAAACACGTCAATTTTGACTTCGAGGGGGACATTTAAATACATTAAATGCGACGAAATTTTTTCATCCCCTTCGTCTGGGTAGCTACCCCTTCAAAAATTTTAAATAGGGGTCAAGCGATATACCATTTTAAAGGTCTTTCAATTCTCTATACAACCGTTTTTTTTTTTTATTTAAGTGAATATTTTTCGAGAAATCGCACTTGAAAGTTTTAGATGTCGAAAAAATTTCTGCATTTCCAACATGATGGTGCTCCTCCGCATTATGTGTTATCAGTGTTCAACAGTGGTTAGATAATCATTTTTTACACAAATGGATCGGTAGAAGAGGAGCTATCGAGTGGCCACTAAGATCTCCGGATCTAACTCCTTTAGACTTCTTCTGTGGGGGCATTTAAAATCCGTTGTTTATAAAACACCAGTGGAAAATATAAACGATTTATATCGAAGAATTGTACAAGAATACAAAGTTATTCCTGTAGAAACATTTCGAATGTTCGTTTAGAATTTGAGAATCGTCTGTATTATTGTTTAGAAAACAATGAGGGACATTTTGAATATTTGTTACAATAAATGACTAATAAATAAATTCTACTGCAAATTATATCTTTGTATAAAATTTTTTCGACATCTAAAACTTCCAAGTGCGATTTCTCGAAAAATATTCACTTAAATAAAAAAAATGGTTGTATAGAGAATTAAAAGATCTTTAAAATGGTATACCACTTGACTCCTATTACCATTTAAAATTTTTGAAGGGGTAGCTACCCCGACAAAGGGAATGAAAAAATTTCGTCGCATTTAATGTATTTAAATGTCCCCTCGAAGTCAAAATTGATGTGTTTCAACATTTTTCGCAAAAATTAACCAATCATGAAATAAATTGATGGAAAGTTTTAAAATGACTCTGTATGTATATATATATATATTTTTTTGTTGATTATGTTAAACTGTGATATTATATGTACAAATGGAATAGCATCTTTCTTTAATCTTTTGCACTTCAGATTCATAATCTTCCTTTCTGAAATGTGCGGAACACATGGCTATAGATTTTAGTGGACACCAATCTTTCAAATAAAGGGTTTCAAGCTATTTATTTTTCCTATTTACATCCTGTGGTAATCTAAAAAAATTATAAAAATTATGTATTATTTTCATTATATACATATCCTTTTATTAAATAATAAATTTATAAAAATTGAATTAAAATAACTTAAATTTTATATATTAAGTTTTAGTTACGAATGAAATGAATATTTCTGAGTTTTATCTTCTTTTTTTAATTGCTCCCAATTCTTTCTTTTTTGAGAACTTTTGTTATTACATCCAGATACAATGCAATAACCCATTATTAAGAAATTTATCTTTTTAATTATCTTAATACTTTTTTTTTAATATTTACTGTGCTTTCAACCTGTTTAGTCCATTTAAATTGCAGGCTAACTGTCACAAGAAAAGCACAAGTCGAAAATCGAACAAAATACAAGCCGAATAATATCGAGTTTTATCAAAATAACTCGATCTGCGTCTGGTGTCCCTTTACCGCTAAACTTGTACCCCTAACTTACCCTAATCAGTAGCGTATGCTCCGTCCATGTATTCTTAGGTCCATGACTGATGTGTTGAGTTAGGTTAATCTTCGGAAATAGAGCTCCTCGCAGAGGGGTGAAAACCATTGTTCCATGCATGTTGCATTTTGCAAAACGAAGCGAAGTTCGCTCTTAATTGCTCAAGGTGAAATATAGAAAGGCAACTTTATAACCTAAATCAAATTTATCTCTGATTATAATTAAAAAGAAGTAGGTTGATTTTGGTTAGGCTATATTTTTCAAATCTCCGGGGGGAAAACCCACTGTGTCCACGCATGTACTTTGCAAGACGAAGCAAAATTCATTCAGTGAGGAGAAATGTATATGCATAAACACTGCGTTTATGCGACAGTTCGTTTTGCAAAGTACATGCGTGGACACCCACTGCGGGTTTCGTCCCTCTGAGGAAAGTTCCATTTTTAGAAGATATAACCTAACTCAAACTTATTTCTGATTTAAACTAAATTTTAGTTGTGAATCAAAAATAAATTTGAATCAAGTTACATTTTTCTAAAAGGATGCTCTCCATAAGTTTCGCCTCTCTATGTGCTCTACTTTCGAAAGATACAATCTAACCCAATTCTTGGCATATCCTATTTTGCATATAAAATTACAAATCCATGTAGCAATCGTGCAATAATAGAATTTTTTTCGATTTCTTTCTTTCGAACGTATTAATAAATTTATTATAAACTTTTTTTATTTATAACTTTTTAATAAACAACGAGCGAGAACTAAAATCTTTCAAAGGTCAACTTAAGGTTATGACCTTAATAACATATGTCAAAGTCAAGGTTATTTGGGCTAGATCTCCTTAAATTATAATCGTATAATTTTGTGATTCAATTAATAAAATTGAATCTCTAAGGAGTCTCTAAGAAATTGAGGTTTGGTACTTAAGATTAACACTTTCTCTGCATTTAAAAGGTCCTCTATAAAGAAAAAGTTAGAAATCCCGGAATATATGACAGACCCAACGTGGAAAGGCAGCCGAAGTATCACAAAATCTCAAAATAAGTAATTCTTAATGTAGAACAAAAAGCATTCTTTTTTTAATATCTTGATCGAAGAAATAGAAATTATATGCATAACTGTGATGATACTTATATGTATTAATTTTGAATAAACTATTACTAATTACATTCGATATGACATAGATATATTATAATACTTTTAGATAGATATTTTTTCTTATATACAGGGTGTCAGGGAATTTTTGACCTTTACGAAGTAAGGAGATAGATTGGCTCAAATTAAGGAGGAAGTATCTCTATTGTTTTGTGATTGTCGCAATAATTAACGAAAAATTAAATAAAGAAGATCGGCCAATGCGTGTGGCTAGAAGCACATGACGGCGAAGGCGGTCTGACTGTAACATGATGGTGGCGCGCGGCAAAGCGGTGATTGGGGAGCGATGAGTATGTAAGCGTGTGGCGAAGACTCCTCTCCTCCCCAATCATCGTTTCGCCGCGCGCCGCCATCATGTTACAGTCAGATCGCCTTCGCCGTCGTGTGATTCTAGCCACGCGCATTGGCCGATCTTCTTTATATAATTTTTCGTTAATTATTGCGACAATTACAAAATAAGATCACAATACAGATCCTTCCTTCTTAATTTGAGCAAACTATCTCCTTACTGCGTAAAGGTCAAAAATTCCCTGACACCCTGAATATATATATATATATATATATATATATATATATATATATATAGGGTGATTCAAAATAAGTATAGTGTCCGTGAAATGACATATTCTTGAGTCAATTCTAAGACGATTTTTCCTTTAGTAAAATTTCGCCCGACGCTTAGTTTTCGAATTATTAAAAGAAGTAATTAACTTATAACGGGTCGGATACAAGAGGCAGGCAAGGGTGGCGCGAGTCACCGTCAGAAGCGGGTGCTTACGCGGGGCGATCGCTGTGATCAGCTGGTACATACACACACATGCGAATACATAATTCTCATTCTCTCTCTCTCTCTCTCTCTCTCTCTCCTCTCTCTCCTTCTCTCTCTCTCTTCTCTCTCTCTCTCTCTTTCATTTGCTTATTTGAAGTTATTATTACCTTACTAAAATTATTATTTATTTTTTATTATTATACATTTTCACTTAAATTATTTTCTTATTCTATTGTACCGTTTTTTTTTTTTTTTACGAGAGAGGGAAAATGCATTTTATGCATACTCACGGCGATCCGGTGAGTTATGTGGGACTCGAGTACTAAGTCCAATTACCAACTCGGTACTCCCTACCCACTAAAAACCCCTCTCATTCGCTAATTTTCTCTAACACTATTTATTTGACATTACGAAATTTGTTTTCACACAACACCAAAGAATAGTTATTATTACCTTGTTCAATGTATTGCTGTAATTTCTTGAGAAATGAATTTTCCAATAGATTGTACTTTCATTCAAATTGAACGTAGATATCACGTTTTAAAGGATAGAGTATCCACACTAAATAATTAATCGAAAATTCTTTTTTCTTTTATAAACTGTATTCTTTTATAAACTTCAACATAATCACATTCATTCACTCACTCGATAAGACGATAAATTTACCAATGACTCTATCACTAATCACTGTCGAATAATCACTGTTGGTCATTAAAAATCACTCGATTAAAGAAAGATACACGTTATACCAGACGTGACGACGCGACAACGTGACGATATTTACCCGGCGAGCAAACTGCTTTTTGGTTATGCTAGATTGCGGTAGGTTAAGATACTAACAGCGCTGTGAATGTGAACATGTGCTTGATTGAAGACGCGCCAATTTAGCGTATAATATTATTATCATATGATATTTATACATCGTATGATATCTGTTTTAAAATTAATTAGAATAAATAAATGTTTAATACTTTCACTGTTAATGTTAAATATTATTTATTATTAATACTAAATATTAACATTAAATATTCTTAAATATTATTATTAACATTAAATATTTATTTATTATTTTAATAGTGTTATTAATATTAAATATTTATTTATTATTATTAAATATTATTATTAATATTAAATTTATTTTTTTTAAATATTTATTAAAAATCAACAATAACATAAAAATAATATGAAAAAAATCATAAAGTCTGGCGTTTCAATCTACCTTGGCTTTTTCTTATGGTTTTAAAAACGTAAGAAGATGTTCCAAATGTTCAGAAATATTGGTCGCTCTGAATTTGTTTTCAAAACCATAAGAAAAAGCCAAGAGAGATTGAAATGCCAGAATTTAATGATATTTTTTCATATTATTTTCATATTATTATTGATTTTCAACAGTTTAATAAATATTTAATAATAATAAGTAAATAAATTTAATATTAATAATAATATTTAATAATAATAAATAAATATTTAATATTAATAATACTATTTAATAATAATAAATAAATATTTAATGTTAATAATACTATTTAATAATAATAAATAAATATTTAATGTTAATAATATTTAATGTTAATAATATTTAAGAATATTTAATAATAATATTTAATATTAATAATAAATAATATTTAACATTAACAGTGAAAGTATTAAACATTTATTTATTCTAATTAATTTTAAAACAACTCTCATACGATGTATAAATGTCATATGATAATAATATTATACACTAAATTGTCGCGTCTTCAATCAAGCACATGTTCACGTTCGACAGCGCTGTTAGTACCTTAACCTACCGCAACCAAGCCTAACCAAAAACTGTTTGCTGTCGCCAGGTAAATATCGTCGCATTGTTGCGTCGTCACGTCGTAATAACGTTGTGTTTTTCTTTAATCGAGTGATTTTTAATGGCCAACAGTGATTATTCGATGGTGATTGATAGTGATTAGTGAGAGAGTCATTGATAAATTTCTCGTCTTATCGAGTGAGTGAATGAATGTGATTATGTTAAAGTTTATAAAAGAAAAAAGAATTTTCGATTAATGTTTTAGTGTGGATCTCTGTTCTTTAGAACGTGATATCTACGTTCAACTTGAGTAAAAGTACGATCTATTGAAAAATTTATTTCTCAAGAAATTACAACAATACGTCGAACAAGGTAATAATAACTATTCTTTGGTATTGTGTGAAAACAAATTTCGGGTTATCAAATAAACAGTGGTAGAGAAAATTTGCGAAAGAGAGGGGTTTTGGGGGGGAGTACCGAGTTGATAATTGACTTGGTACTCGAGTCCCACATAACTCACCGGATCGCCCGGTATGCATGAAATGCATTTTCCCCTCTCGTAAAAAAAAAAAAAAAAAAAAAAAAAAAAAAAAAAACGGTACAATAGAATAAGAAAATAATTTAAGTGAAAAAGTGTAACAATAAAAAAAAAATAATAATTTTAGTAAGAGTAATAATAACTTCGAGTAAGCAAATGAGAGAGAGAGAGAGAGAGAGAGAGAAGGAGAGAGAGAGAGAGAGAGAGAGAATGAGAATTATGTATTCGCATGTGTGTGTATGTAGCGACCAGCTGATCGCAGCGATCGCCCCGCGTAAGCACTCGCGTCTGACGGTGACTCGCGCCACCCTTGCCTGCCTCTTGTATCCGACCCGTTATAAGTTAATTACTTCTTATAATAATTCGAAAACTAAGCGTCGGACGAAGCTTGCTAAAAGAAAAATTGTCTTAAAATTGACTCAAGAATGTGTCATTTCACGGACACTATACTTATTTTGAATCACCCTGTATATATATATATATATATATATATATATACATATATATATATATATATATATATATATACAGGGTGACCCATTTTAATCTCCCCACCTAAATTTCTCGGAACCTAAGCAAGATAGAGAAAAATGTTTCAGACAAAAGTTTTGTGGTTTCGAGGGGGCCATAAGATGGTATCATTAGTTTGACTTTGAAGAATCATTTGAAGGTCACGTGAAGGCCACTTCAATTTTTTTAAATGGCACCCACTATTTTTTATTACATATTGTTGTAGCTGGCCTCGAGAGCTTTCCAAAACACTATAATTAAATGTTTTTCCATTAAGTGTTTTTCAAGTTATGAGGCTTGAAATCATTTCTTAATTTTACATAAACCATAAAATATCTTGTAAAATATTTATTTATCTTACCTTAATATTTTTATGTACAAAATAATGAGTGGAATCAATTGGTGTAAAGAAAAATACAGTTGTTTCTAAGAAAAAAATATGGAATTGTTAATTGCAAATTACATATTTCTTCTTCGAAACAACTATGTTTTTCTTTACACCAATTAATTCCTCCCATTATTTTGTACATAAAAGTATTAAGGTAAGATAATCGAAAAATGAATATTTTACTAGATATTTTATCATTTATGTAAAATTAAGATATTATTTCAAGCTTTATAACTCAAAAAGTACTTAACGGGAAAACACTTAATTATAGTGTTTTGGAAAGCTCTCGAGGTCAGCTACAAGAATATGTAATAAAAAATAAGTGGTGCAATTTAAAAATTGAGGTGGTCACGTGACCTTCAAATGACTCTTCAGTGTCAAACCAATGATACTATCTTATGGCCCCCTCGAAACCACAAAACTTTTGTCCGAAACATTTTTCTCTATCTTGCTTAGGTTCCGAGAAATTTAAGTGGGGAGATAAAATGGGTCACCCAGTATATATATATATATTATATATATATATATATAGAGTCCCATTTTAAGTGTCCATCTCAAATATCTCTCTCATTTTTGATTTTAGAGAAAAATGGTTCAGACATGTTTTGTATGGTTTCGAGGTGGCCATAAAATGGTACCATTGGTTTGACCTTGAAAAGTCAGTTGAAGGTCATGTGAAGACCACCTCAATTTTTTTAAATGACACCCCTTATCTTTTATTACATATTCATGTAGCTGACCTCGAGAGCTTTCCAAAACACTATAATCAAATGTCTTTCCGTAAAGTACTTTTCGAGTTATAAAGCTCCAAATTTACAAAATTTTGATAAAAATACAAAATATCGCAAAATAAAAGAAAAAGCAAAAGAACCAAAAACGCAGAACGTGTTGCGTAGAAAAAATTATTAATAAAGAAACGCTACATAGCAATAGGAGTACGCTGTTCATACAAATTAATGATCGCAGAAAGTGTGATAGAAATCGGTCGACAGACGTTTCGACCTAACTCCAGATCCTTTTCAATGTTAAAACTGAACATATATATAAATAACTTAAAGTTGAAAGATCAAAAATAGTAAGCTACATTAAAGTCATCGCACAAAAGTCAAAGAGATCAAAATGAGTAAAATTATATTTTATCCCAATTTATAAAGTTTTGAAATTGAAAAAAGGATAAGAGAAATACAGAAATTATAAAAGAATACAGATCCAGTCTATAATAATGAAATATGCGAGCAACAGCCCGACGCAAAAATAGGAAGCTCACCTTACAAATGTCCTCCGCAACAACGTTGTTATAAATCACACAATTAATCGCAATTAAAAATATAATACATGTAATGGGGAAAGTAAGCAAACTGTCTCGAAGCCAAATTACATTAAAGCAAGACGGAAAGGGCACTTGCAGGAGATCAAATATCTTGCAAATGTCTTTTAAGGACATAGTCTCCCTATTACATGTATTATATTTTTGATTGCGATTAATTGTGTGACTTATAACAACGTTGTTGCGGAGGACATTTGTAAGGAGCTTCCTATTTTTGTGTCGGGCTGTTGCTCGCATATTTCATTATTATAGACTGGATCTGTATTCTTTTATAATTTCTGTATTTCTTTTATCCTTTTTTGAATTTCAAAACTTTATAAATTGGGATAAAATATAATTTTACTCATTTTGATCTCTTTGACTTTTGTGTGATGACTTTAATGTAGCTTACTATTTTTTATCTTTCAACTTTAAGTTATTTATGTATATGTTCAGTTTTGACATTGAAAAGGACCTGGAGTTAGGTCGAAACGTCTGTCGGACAGATTTCTATCACACTTTCTGCGATCATTAATTTGTATGAGCAGCGTGCTCCTATTGCTATGTAGCGTTTCTTTATTAATAATTTTTTCTACGCAACGCGTTCTGCGTTTTTGGTTCTTTTGCCTTTTCTTTTATTTTGCGATATTTATCACAAGAACCTTTCAAATCATTTTATTATTTTTTGTTAAAATATAAAATATTTCGTAAAACATTCACTTTTCGATAGTCTTATCTTACATGATCTAGCCAGTCAAGGCAAGATCCGAGCATAATCCAGCCAGTCAAGGCGAGATCCTGTGTTGCTTAATAATCAATGAACTGTAACAATTGTGAAAGTGCAATTGTCAATTCTTTTAATGAAATAAATATCAAGAGGCTTGTTTCAAATTTCTTATTTGGGCAACTTTCGGTATTTTGGCGAAGCCTCAGACAGACGCATATTATTATCCATTGACTTTTTTGACAAGACAGGAATTTTTGGTATTTTAGCGCTTCTTTTCTTTATAATTACGGCTGCTTATCTATGAAATTGTGGATATGATTCACATTTTGGGTAAGGCCAGGAATAATTACTCGGCAGCAGAAAGGCTTTATGCTGAAAGATTTCCAGATAGACGCCATCCTGATAGGAAAGTAAAAAGACTCTGTGACAGAGCTGAACAGGGTTTTCTTAGAAGGAACCGGCGAAAATCGGGCCCTGATGAAGTCACATCATTGACTGTTATAGGTGCCGTTGCTTTGAATTCTCAAATTTCTACGAGACAAATTGAGAAGCAACACGGTATATCTAAATCAACAGCCAATCGTGTGCTCAAGTTCAACAAGTTTCACCCATATCACATTTATCTAATTCAGCAATTGGAAGAGAAGGGCTACCAACGCCGTATGTTTTTGTAACTGGGCTCGAGATCAAATCCAACAAAATGCCCGGTTCATTGCTGATACGCTTTTTTCTGATGAAGCCACGTTTTGTAATAGGGGAAGCATTAATAGACATAACTGTCATTATTATTCAGATGCTAATCCACATTGACAAAGAAGCCAAGAGTTCCAACGGCCAGTGGTCCATTAACGTTTGGGCAGGCATCCTGGGAGATGTTATTGTTGGTCCGTATTTTTTTGAAGAAAATCTCAATGTGGCAATCTATCTAAGATTTCTTCAAGATGACCTGCCTCACCTTTTGAGACATGTCAACAATGATTTACTCAGATGAATGTGTTCCAACAAGATGGAGGTTCATAGATCTCGAGCCGTTACACAATATTTAAATAATAGATTCCCGAATAGGTGGATTGGTATGGGCAGCCGAGTTCAAGAATGGCCCCTAAGATCACCCGACTTGACGCCCCTAGATTTTTATTTCTGGGGCTACATTAGAGATATAGTTTATTCGCAAAAGCCTACAACCGTTGAAAATATGAAAAACTGGATCAGGCTTGCAGAAATATTAATGTAGGTGTTCTTGAAAAAGTTAGGGACGACTTTCACCATAGACTAGAGCTATGCATACAAGTAAATGGCTAAGTTTTTGAACACTTAAAGTAATTGTACACAAAAGAAGATCTTGCCTTGACTGGTTGGATCATGCTCCAATCTCGCCTTGACTGGCTAGATTATGCTCCGATCTCGTCTTGACTGACTGGATCATGCTCGGATCTTGCCTTGACTGGCTGGATCATGTTCGGATCTTGCCTTGACTGGCTGGATCATGCTCGGATCTTGTCTCGACTGGTTGGATCAGGCTCGGATCTTGCCTTGACTGGCTGGATCATGTTCGGATCTTGCCTTGACTGGCTGGATCATGCTCGGATCTTGTCTTGACTGGTTGGATCAGGCTCGGATCTTGCCTTGACTGGCTGGATCATGCTCGGATCTTGTCTTGACTGACTGGATCATGCTCGGATCTTGCCTTGACTGGATCATGTAAGATAAGACTATCGGAAAGGGAATGTTTTACGAAATATTTTGTATTTTTATCAAAATTTTGTAAATTTGGAGCTTTATAACTCGAAAAGTACTTTACGAAAAAACATTTGATTATAGTGTTTTGGAAAGCTCTCGAGGTCAGCTACATGAATATGTAATAAAAGATAAGGGGTGTCATTTAAAAAAATTGAGGTGGTCTTCACATGACCTTCAACTGACTCTTTAAGGTCAAACCAATGATACCATTTTATGGCTCCCTCGAAACCATACAAAACATGTCTGAACCATTTTTCTCTAAAATTAAAAATGAGAGAGATATTTGAGGTGGACACTTAAAATGGGACATATGGATAGAACTGCAATAAAAATATTTATATGACAATGATAATGATAAAAATATTTATATAACAAAAGAAAGGTAGAAAATCAAAATAGAAGAACTGTGTCCTGAATAGGGCTATGTGACGAACACTGATGATTTATATATTAGCATAGTATATACAGTAGCTCAACTCTCTCGATTTTGTGTTGGCCAAAATAGAGTGCGCATACGCAAAATAAGTAAGTTGACTAACGCCATCTGAACTTCTACTCGCTTACTCTTTTCGTTTTTGTTCTTTCTCTTACACATTTAAATACCTAATTAAATGCAGTTAAATGTCTACCTATATGTCTATCATTACCTTATATTTAATGGTAAATGGCATGCATTCGAGCGCAGTTATCAATTACTAATATCAGGCTTTACAAAGTGATTATAAAGTGATAATAAAGTGATATAGTGATAAGTTGATAGAGTGATAGTGCTAAATTAATAGATTGACGGTGACGGTGACAGTGACAGTAACAGTAACAGTGATAGAGTAGTTTAAGTGAAAAAAATGGTATCCTAAGGGAACATAGTTGAGCTGTATAAATATTATACAGATCTCCAATTCTCTTGCAGGAAAAGCACTTTGCTTTGCATCTTAGCTTTTTTATTGTAGGGGGCCTATTATGTATCTTAGTGAATTTGTTCACTTTTCGCATTTTCATTTTACGAGAATTTACTTCCGGCATTATAGAACTAATAAGTGAAAATGTAGATCATTAGATTTCCGTTAGAACCGATCAACATGTCATCAGTATTATTATTATATATGCATATAACATATTACGTTTAATGATAAATGACAAAATATTTGTTTGAAAATATTATAATATAAATGAAAGAAAATGAATTTTTCAGAAGATTAAAAAAGAATTTTCTTAAATTACATGAACATTACATGCGGACTTTGGTAAAGGACGCCTGCGTTATGCAGGTGAAAATAAAAAGATTATGGCAAAAAAAAGTTTGTCACAATGATTTTTATTATATTGAAATTATATGTTATAAAATAATAATAATAATAATAATAATAATAATAATAATAATAATAATAATAATAATAATAATAATAATAATAAATATATATATGTATATATATATATATATATATACATATATATAACAATATATATATATATACATATGCATATATATAACTATATATATATATATATATTGTATATATATATATATATATATATATATTGTTATATTTATATTGTTCCAAAATTGGCAGTGTCACGTATTCTTCTTCTATTAATCCGCAGAACAATATCCTCCTGATTCCTATTTGCATTTTCTGCAATAAGAGCTACAACAATATCTATATTAATTATGTACAATAATTCTCGATTTTACATTACAAGGTGACAGCTTATTGATGATGGTTGACTGAGTTTGAGGGGGTGAAACTCTTCAAAAATGAGTTAACTCTTCAAAAAAAATTAAACCGAGTATATAGGTAAAAACAAAAAATTCCACCCTCAAAATGATTTTGATTTTCAATGAAAATATGTGATCTCAACATTTGTTAAAAACATGTTCAGTTGCTATCTATATTCTGGGCGTATTAATCCTAGAGCGATACCCCATTTCTAGGGATGCTTACTCCTTTCAAGGGTGGTTTCCATCTCTGAAAAGCGTTTTGGGAAAAAATAAAAAAACACGTGTTCAATATTTTTCAATGTTCTATAAGTGTGCGCAGTTTCATCCAGATCGGTGAGTGACAGTTGGATAGTATTACTTGTCAGATAAAAGAGAAAAAAAGAAAAATGAGTGCCAAAAAAATTATATTATACAGAATCCAATTTAAAAAAAAGTTTGAAGAAAAGGTTTTTTAAATTTCCAAAGGAGTATGACAGGTATAATATCACTATAATTATTTTTTATTTATTATTCAATTATATTTCATATAAATTATTAACTATTCCTCAACTATTCCTTCATATAATATTTTTTATATTTTTAATTAATATTGTAATATTTTTTATATTTTTAATATATATTGTAATTATATTATAATACATAATTATATATATATATATATATATATATATTTTTTTTTTAATATAATATATACTTATTTTCTTACATTGATATATATAGATGGTTGCAATGGATGCAAGCATGTGAAAGATTGGATTTGAAATCAAAAGGCCCAGAATATACAAATCAAAACTGTCGTTTGTACTATTTACATTTTGAAGAAAAATGGTACATCAATAAAATCAGAGCTCGTCTCTATCCAAATGCTGTACTCACAAAATTTTCTGGGTCAACTTTTAATAAAAAGTAAGTTTACACCCTTACAGCACATTAACATCCTAATAAAATTACGGTAATCTTAAATTGTAAGATAATAATATTCCACGAAGATTAATAAATCTATCATTAACTTCCCGATAATATAAAAATGTTTCTCCAAATTCATTCCGTTAACATCCCAAAAATCTTGTAAGTCAACGTTGTATTAATATTCATGCAATATGCCAGGAATCTTCCAATATTATTTTTAATGAAAAATTTTGCAATAAAATTATATTAGTCTATTCAATTATTGGCAAAAAATCAATTGAGCATTATTAGTTTTCATTTGTTTTTTCGCCAATAATTGAATAATTCAAAATTGAATAGGTTTATAAGGAATTTTGCAGTCTGTAAAAAAATCCATAAAATTATGGAAAATAAATTTTTATATGTACTTATATATATACATATATATATATATATATATATATATATATATATATAATAAGGTAATCGGGCTTAAAGAGCAATGTATTTCTGTGTGTGTTGTCAAAGTTAAAAATATAAACATCTGTCCATTTCGTGTGTGAATATGTACAACTTGAAAGCATACAATTCAAATATTAACCATAAATTATATAAATTAAATTAAATTAAAGTAATACATAACGTGAAGTAATACATAAAGTAATACATAACGTGAAATTAAATATCGTGAAAATAAAATAAAATAAAATAAAGGTAATAATTGTCGTATACGTTTCAGACTTCGACTGGACTCTCTTCAGTACAGATTGAATAACAAATTATTATGCCCTAAAGTTACGTAAAATATATCAGAGGATGTTACAATTATCCATTTCTTTTTCGCACAGTATGACGATCAGTACGCTCTACTACGATATGCGTTGACAACGGATATTAATTTGTCTCGCCACAATTATGCTGTTCTCTTTCATCCTTAAGTCTCATTTCATCTATGATGTATTGAAGGATATAAGGATAGAATGGAATCGAGTGGAGATCGCATTTTTGCATCTAATTTTTGGATCTAATTATATTATTATATATATACATTATATTATATATACATATATATATATATATATATTTATATATATATATATATATATATACAGGGTGTCCCAAAAGACCCGGACCAATCGAATATTTTAATATAAATTATGCACTTTAGAAAGAAATGTTTCAGACAAAAGTTGAATGGCTTGAAGGGGGTCATAAGGTAGTGTCATTAGTTTGACCTTGAAGAATCACCTGAAGGTCACGTGAAAGTCACTTTCAATTTTTTAAATAAGACACCCCTATATACTTCTGCATATTCTTGTAGCTCATCTCGAGAACTTTCCAAAACACTAATTAAGTTAGTTTTTATTAAATACTTTCCAAGTTATAGGGCTTGAAATCATTTCTTAATTTTATACAAACTGTAAAATGTCTTGTAAAATATTCATTTTTCGATTATTTTACCATAATACCTTTATGTACAAAATAATGAGAGGAATCAATTGATGTAAAGAAATCACATAATTGTTTCGAAAAAAAATGTAATTTGCAATTAACAATTATTATATTTATTAATATGATATATATATATATATATATATATATATATATATATAATATAAATGATGTACAGGGTGTTACGTCAACATACAGATCATTAGAACGGGTTGCTTGCCCATAGGCGCGCAAAGCCGATAATATAGGCAATACAGATCATTCGCGCAAAATTATCGACGTATTATATATACTAGCTGTCATGCTATGAACGCGTAATAAGCTGTTAGAAGAAGAAATTTCACAACGAAAATATTTTTTCGTAAAAGAATTATAAACTATTATGGTATAACATTTTATAAAAGTGTATGTTTAAAATTTATACTTTATATATATTTTTTCAAAATACAAAAATTTTTTTGATAAGATTTGTTGTGAATTAATTTTATTGTAAAATATATAACTTAACATAATATAACTGTTAACATTATATTTCAATAATCATTACCTATATATAATTACAGTAATATTATATTAAAAATAATATTAACAATATATTATAAAAGAATATTAATAATATTATAATATTATATTATTATAATATTTTTAATATTTTAATAATATTAATAATATAATATTATTGTAATTATATATAAATAAGGATTATTGAAATATAATGTTGAGAGTTATATTAAGTTATATATTTTACAATAAAATTAATTTTATATTTTATATACAGTAGGTGTTCGAAGTATCTTCTATTGTGCTCTTCACATAAAACAACACGTCGCACAAAACTTCCTCGCACTCTGCTTAACATTTGTGGCGATACTTGCAAAAAGGCAGTTTATATACGATTAATTCAAACGTCTCTATTTTGTGGTAAAATTTGATATACTTGTTCTTTTAAATATCCCCACAGAAAAAAATCTAACGGTGTCAGATCCGGTGATTGCGGCGGCCACTCCTGGAAATTACTATATTTGTCAATCCTGTTTGGAAATTTCCTGTTTAAGATAGTACCGGCGACAATTGACGTATGGGCAGGATGACCATCTTGTTGGAAAATTATGGTTCTCCGCAAAGCTAGCGGTACATCTTCCAAAAAGTCATCTAATGTATGCTCGATGAAATCAGAGCATATTTCTCCATCGATAATTTTTTGGGAAAAAGATCGGCCCAATAATAATCGTTCAATTTTTTTAAAAATGCATCATTTACCACATTATCAAGATCAATCTGAAGATATTGTACATAAATAAAAATATACTCTTTGTTTACATTTTATTCAGTCATTTATACACTTTAATATCCAATCGCAAGATGTTCACGACGAGCAAATCGCCAGAAAATAAATCTTGCTTTATGTATATCTTTGAGTTCCATCAGATCTTTTTTATTCACTTTTGTATATTTTATTTGTAGATCACGTCTATCTAAGGCTCGTGTACTGGTATGCGGGCTATTTTCGAGTGCCATCCTCACTGCATCAATTGATTCTCTTGCTCTTGACTCGCTGTGGCTTCCTTGAAGCATGCAACGTGCCATATTTGCATAATCTTACACATAAACTATGAAAAATATGTCCTGGGTGTTCCTCTGGGAACGTTCTGCATATAATGTTGCTTCTTTTTTTTGACATTCGTTTAAAATTATAACATATCGACGAGTTCTTGATTTCCGTATTGCACCGTATATGCAGTGGTATGAAAATTTTATTTGTTTATACCTTACCACTTGCGCTTGTAATGTTTTATAATCAAATCTGATTGTCAATTGTTGTGCAATATCTGAAAATGGAGGTTGTGCAATACGAAAATCAAGAACTCATTGATATGTTATTAATTTATGGCGAATGTCATAAAAACCAAAGACGAGCAGCAGCATTATATGCAGAACGTTTTCCAGAGAGAAGACACCCAAGACATGGCTTTTTTCAGACTTTATGCAAGATTATGCGAACATGGCACGTTGCATGCTTCAAGGAAGCCACAGCGAGTCCCATCAAGAGCAAGCCAATCAATTGATGCAGTGAGCACTCGAAAATAACCCGCACACCAGTACACGAGCCATTGGACGTGATCTACAAATAAAATATACAAAAGTACATAGAATTATTAAAAAAGATCTCGGATGGAAACCATTCAAAAGATATACAAGTCAAGGTTTATTTTCTGGTGATTTTGCTCGTCGTGAAACATTCTGCGATTGGGTGTTAAACCAGGTAAGTGTATGAATGACGCAATAAAATGTAATAGACATGCAATGAGTATATTATTTCATTTATGTCAATATCTTTCAGATTGACCAAGATAATATGGTAAATGATGCATTTTTAAAAAAAAATTGTGTGGACAGACGAGTGCGTATTCCATAATGACGGACGCATTAACCGACATAATGAACATCATTATGCTGAAGAAAACCCTCATTGCCGCAAAACAACTCATATCCAAGGATATTATAGTGTTAATGTTTGGGCGGGAATTCTGGACGATATGATTATTGGGCCGTTCTTTTTCCCAGAAAATCATCACGTCAATGGAGAAATATATGCAAATTTCATCGAGCATACATTAGATGACTTTTTGGAAGATGTACCGCTAGCTTTGCGGAGAACCATAATTTTCCAACAAGATGGTCATCCTGCCCATCATCCACCTGCCATCCTGCACGTCAATTGTCGCCCGTACCATATTAAATAGGAAATTTCCAAACAGATGGATTGGCAAATACAGTAATTTCCAGGAGTGGCCGCCGCGATCACCGGATCTGACATCGTTAGATTTTTTTCTGTGGAGATACTTAAAAGAACAAGTATATCAAACTTTACCACAAAATAGAGACGATTTAATTAATCGTATACAAACTGCCTTTTTGCAAATATTGCCGCAAATGTTAAGCAGAGTGCGAGAAAGTTTTGTGCGACGTGTTGTTTTATGTGAAGAGCACAATGGAGGTTACTTCGAACACCTACTGTAAATAAATTATATTAAAACAAAAGTTTCAATTTAATAATTATACAAGTGTTTTTTTCTTTTTAAATAAAAGTTAAGTAGACTTTACTTAATATTTAACTAACAATTATTCACATTATAATATATATAATGTAACATTAATTTTATTGTAAAATGTATAACTTAATATAACTCTCAACACATTATATTTTAATAATCCTTATTTATATATGATTACAATAATATTATATTATTAATATTGTTAAAATATTAATAATATTATAATATTATAACATTATAATATTATTAATATTATTTTTAATATAATATTATTGTAATTATATATAGATAAGGATTATTGAAATATAATGTTAAGAGTTATATTATGCTAAGTTATATATTTTACAATAAAATTAATTTTCGACAAATCTTTATACATCTTTATACATCTTATTCGACAAAAAATTTAGTATTGTGTGTGTGTGAAAAAAATATATAAAAAGTATAAATTTTAAATATACACTTTTATAAAATGTTATACGACAATAGTTTATAATTCTTTTACGAAAAATATATATTTCGTTGTGAAATTTCCTCTTCTAACAGTTTACTACGCATTCATAGCGTGACAGCTAGTATATATAATACGTCGATAATTGTGCGCGAATGATCTGTATTGCTTATTCTATATTATCGGCTTTGCGCGCCTATGGGCAGGCAACCCGTCGTAATGACCTGTATGTTGACGCAACACCCTGTACAGCAAGATACCGGAGGAGGCAGTTACCAAAGAAAGGAAGAGGAGAGTGGCGAACCAATGCCTCCGTTCCAAAGACAGGTCATGAATCGAGATCCCGCTCCGCTATGTAATCATTGTAACGATGCATTCCGGCATCGTTATTTTCTCGGCCGAACGTCCGCCGGAAGCTGCCGCCCGGCGAACACCTGCCGGGCAAGGGCAGGGGCGCGGTGCGCCCACATTTTTAAAACTTTCAAAATTTGGTTAGAAAAACCGACCGAACACCGCCGAGTCGAGCCGACATGGCCCGAACCACCGAACCGCGAAAGCCCGCGCTCGGCGCCTACCCGAACCCCTCCGGATGGGCCCGAACCGTACCGCTTACCGAAACCCGTTCGGAAGGGGTGATCCGCTGCGCGCGCCGATACGGGCAATTAGCGGTATAAAAAGGCCATGTATCGGCAATTAGACATATTTTCCTGAACCGCTCTAAGCAGTACGCTTCAGCAGCAATCCAGAAATCCTACCTGAGCACGATATACCTAGGACAAGAGGTGGAGTCTCCGTCTCCGTCAAGCGATCTCGACTCCGAAGTATCAGTGCGATCCACCCGATCCGCATCTGGAATATCACGGAAGGTGGAGTTCAGAGTCGCCCCGAGTCGAGCGATCTCGACCCAGCTGCTACGCAAATCCGATCCTTGTTACCGTTAAAAGATACCGCATGCCACTCGTGGCATTACCGCAGCGAGCACCCGCGCATAGACTCATGACCGGACACGGAAGTTAATCCGTGTATTGAAATCCGGATTATTCTCAGATACCGAGAAAACGGCCTTTAAATCGCCCGGCCGCGCGACAAACAATTCTGGGAAAACCAGCGATCCCGCGAAACCAAGGGTTCCCGGAATATCGGGATTCCCGCGCGAAAAAATGACGTAAAAACGCGCACCGTCTCGCGCGTCGTAAATAGCACACAGCTGTTCGACCGATACCGCATTCAATTAACGAGCGCATTATATTTGTTTCATAAATTTATACGCGCACATTTACATTCACGCCCGTACACTCTGTACACCACATACTTTTGAAGAATAAAAACCACATATTAATTGAACATCTCGCGTATTTTCTTTTGCGTACTTTGCACCGGCGATCTATCCGCGCTACGGGAAAAACGACCCGAAAATACAACCGTTACATCATTATATTGAAATCCGCTGCTTTTGGAGAGGAGACGGACAAGGATAAGCCCGACACGTCCGATCTAACAGGAAGGTAGACATCCCGGATACCGTCCCGGATACCGTCAATGTCGGAGTTAGCGCCCGCAAGAGAGCTGCCGTCCAGCAGGACGAAATTCGAAGGGGCGGAGAATATCGACTCCTTCCTGACGAAAATCGACGAGATGAGCGGAAAATCGGGACTCGAGGATCTCGCAAAGCGTTGATCACGAGTCACTGTTCGGCGAACTCCGAACTAAGACGTGCCCAGCGAGGAGACTCATCCAAGGCTTGAGCAACGTTATTGTAAGCCGACGCTCAGGTAACCGTAGTTATATTCCCGGATAAAGCTGGTGTCGTACTTTTCGTTACTGTCGCAGAGCGACATTGATTTAGATGCCGAATTAACGGAAAGCTAGGAAGCCTTCGTGCTTTCCTAGCTTTCCGTTACCGTGACGCCAGCTGTCCCCGGGTATCGTGGATTTGTCCCTCAGGGGGTTCGTCGTCGACAGTCAATTTACCGTAGTACTGTACCGTTAGTACCGTACCGTATCGTATCGTTTCGTTTTGTATCGTGTTATATCGTTGCGTGGAGTATCGAATTATGAATCTTAGTATGGTCACGAAATTCCGGCACTTCCGTATCGCGTAGAGAATATCGGGATTTGTGTGAGATCGTTCTTTGCGAGTGAGAGTTACCGTATATCTGAAATCTACTCGGCAAGAATTCTGTAATTCGCAAAATCTCTGTTCAAAATTTATGTTCGTTTATGCTGTTTGATATTATTTGAGAGTCGAATTTGCTTTCAATGCGAAAGATCGTGAAGATACCGACAAATATTACGAGACAACACTCGTGCCTGCTGACGGGAAATCACCATTAATAATAACTGTTGTTACATTTGAATTGATTATCGCAGGTTACCGCCGACTATTATATAAAGTTCGATTCGATTTATATCGCGATTCTTTATGAGGCTCGTGCCTCTTGACGGTTTCCGAAATCATATCCGTATTGTTATATTTTACTTCTCTGTAAATTATCGATTGACTTTACTGATTGCTGTTCATAATCCATTATATTCATTCTCGTTCCGATCTCATAATTATCTCTTAGTCGTGCGTATTATATGTGTCTGTTTTCGTATTAATTATAATCGACCTTTGTGTTATTCGCATAGAGATCATATTTCTTTTGTCCTTTCTTTGAGATTTATATCTATTATCAAGCTCTGTTATTTGTATATATTCTACATTTAATATTTTCTATTATATTCTTATCTCTGTTATACACTTTATCTATATACCATAATTGTTAAATATATTTATAAATAAGCCAAGGTGAGTGTCGATTTTTTCTCTCTCTCGGGAGTTATTTAGCGTTCTCTCTCTAGCCTACAAAGAATCCTGTCCCTCTGCCATATACTGAACTCCGGGTTACCGAAATCCCTTTCGTTACCGTGCCGATATCGTGGCACGAGAGACCGCGCCTGGCGCCCATTCCTTCTCGGAGAGCTGCGAGATATCGTACTTTCAAATACCGTATTTTCAGATATTGTTTCTTTTAAAGCAAATCAGCTGTTTCTTTTCTATCGGCCAAAAAGAGAAATTTGCACGCCGCCTCCTCCGGATTGGCGTTCCCAAGGCGGGCAAAGGCGTCGCAAAGATTTTGGCCCAACATGGGGCCCGATGTCGTGTGAAAATACCGAATATAATACCGGAAAATATTTCGAGAGATAGAGAGAGAGGGAGAGAACTTTTCTTTGATTGACATTTCAGCATTGTGTTTTCGTTAATGTGTTTGTGCTGTTCTGTAATTTTTTCTAGTGCAGTGAATTTTTTTTCTCCTTCATGGTGTCCCGTATCGACAGTACCGTATTGCTGGGTAAGTTAAAATACTATGTATCGTTCAATTATTGTCGTAATGCTTTCATAATATTACAGTCTATATAGCCGTATCATAATTTAAGGATAATTTAAGAACTTGATAACGACCCTGAAATTTGTGTGCCTCATATATTAAAGTTACTGTATATCGTGTTGATGCTGCCGGATCGTCCTATCCGAGTTTTTCCTTTTCTTCCTTTCTGTTATACTGGATAGAATACCGAAAATTCCCGTTAGTTTAGCGTAGGTTTAGCCGTTAAACTTGCGATCATATAATATTTATTTTCGTTTCTTTTTGCTGTTTTCGCAAGAAGGTCGCCTACCATTCGATTACCGTTCTAATTGTTACCGATAATTTAAATTATTTACTTTCCGTTGTTTTCCGTTACATCATCTCTGTGTGGTAAATTTTTTTTTCTTTTTTCTGTTTATTTTGATAGACATTTATACCGCTAATGGCTCTTAGCTTATAATCTTGGGGATCAAAATAATATTACGCTTTGAAACTATACGACCTTTCCCTTTGTTAGCGAATAATAATAACGAGAGAGTTCTAATTTCTTTTTCGTACATATTTTTCATTGTGTAAAATATTAGGTTTCGATTATAGACTTACTAGAATAGACTGCTCATGAAGATAGTGGGCGTATCCGTCACTGAGAAAAGGATAACTGTCGGTAATATGAGTTTCTATCTCTTTTTAATGCAGAGTAGTGATGAAGCATAGCGACCAATAACGGTGTCAGAGCGTGAGTGTTATAATATGCGTATTGTTGATGTGAGCTAAGTCACGCCCACTAGAAAGAGTTAGAAACTCATATTAACGACAGTTATCTTTTTCTCAGTGACGGATACTCCCACTACCATAATAAATGCTCATGAGCAGTCTATTCTAGTAAGTCTCTGGTTTCGACCATTCAAATTAATGTCCAAATTCCAATCTATGTTTTCTTATGACGGAATGATTCGTTTCATGTAATTTTATATTACTAAAATCCTCTTTCACTTGAGTACATAGATGTCTTTTTATTTGCCCAATATATGACACATTACAATTTTTGTAATTATATACTACATTTGTTTTATCGTTATTATGTAAAATATCTTTATCGCGTCTTATTAAAGTATTTAGTTTCTTAGTTATTTTATAGACATTAAAGCCATTACCCATACAGCATAGAACATTGCAGCTACATTGTAGCAATGTTACAATATTGCAAATTACAATGAAATATTATAGAGACATTGTAGAAATATAAATTTACAATATTCCTGCTAGATATTAGCAATATCACATTAATATTTCGGAAACATTACAAAATTATAATTCTTTAATTTATACTATAATAATAATATAATAATACAATAATATAAAAATATAATAATTTTTATATTTGTGTAATAAATGACAATCATTTTTAAGATAATAATTAATAATCCATTTTTTTCTGCTGAACGTAATTTATCGAAATCACGTGATCACATGATCAGTGATGTACTTGTGCATGCGCAAGGAAATAGAAAAGTTTCGTCTGAAGAAAACTTTTCTTTTGATGCTTTCATCTTATGTTTGTGATTCCTGAACTGTTTTGGACAAATATTTTTTCTCTGATATTCGTGAGAAAATATATATAACCATAAATATAAAACCAGCATTAAAAATCAATATCGTCTAAATTGTGAAGGCTCAGAAGATAACAAAATGATGAGTATAAATACATTATGTTATGTTAATGTAGTAATGAATGTAAGATTATGAACATAAATGTACAAATTTTCCATGCAATTTAATTGCGTTAGTTAATTTTAATTACTTATTATTCAAAAATTATTATAATTTCGACTTTTTCATGTTAGAAATTTTTTAAATTTCGATTTTGATTCCAAATAAGTGTACTATTAAAATATTATGTCAGACTGAGAGGCATTTATCTACACTACAATTATTAAAATAAATAGTTAACTCTCATTATTTATATAAATTAATAATTGATATTATTACTAAAGGCGAAAAGAAAAAAGTGGTTAACATACATGTCAATTATTATCTACTTATATGTATCAATTTTATGTATCAATATACTTGCTTTTTATATACAGATTTATATAGATAATACATATATTATTTAGATAATATTTATACTATTTATAGATTTTTTCAGAGGTTTTAATAGATAATATTCTTATATTTATATATTCAAGTAAAATATTCTTTTTTTAGGGCAATATTTATTAATGTATTAATAATTATTGCAATATATCTAATGCACAAAAACGAAATCTATTTGTTACAAAACATCACATTAGGAGAATCATTGAAAATGAAACTAACATAGATATTGCAGGATCTTCTAAAGACATTTTAGTCTTATTTATTAGTCATATTTTACTACTTATAATAATTCTTCTAAAAAGATTATAATTTAGATTTGCATAAAAACTGATGAAAATATTACTACTGATAGAGATCAAATTAATAATGAAATTACATGTTTTGAAGATGAGAATCATCATCTACAATATTCAAACAATAATATCAATAACATTCAAAGAAATAATGCTTATGATGATGATAATGAAAATGATGATCATGACTTTAACAATTTTTACTATAGAATTTATAAAAGAGGCTTATAATGCTGATGATGATAAAAAATTTAAAAATGCTATAGCTACATGGGCTATTTCATATATAATATTAATCATAACGCATGTAATGCATTGCTAAAAATTTTGCAATAATATACATCGTGCAAATTCCCAAAAGATATACGAACATTGTTACAAACTCCGCGACAAGTTGATATTATAAATATATATGGATATATTATAAATATATATAGAGGAGAATATTTTTATTCTGATTTGGATAATATTATTTAAAAAATGTTATTAAAATCTCATAAAAGATGTATTAATTTACTTATAAACATTGATAGTTTATCAAAATCATGCATCACATGCATCATTATGGTCTATTTTGTGTTCAAATACATTTAGTAAAGAAGTATATATTATTGGTGCATTTTTTGGATATAATGAATCAGAAGATTTTAATACTTTTCTACTTTTAGTTCATGATTTAATTAATTTGAGTAATGGTTATATTTATAACAATGATGTAATTAAAATCAAATTATTTGGTTTAATATGTGATGCACCAGCAAAATCTTTCGTTTTAAATATAAAAAGTTATACTGGGTTTTACAGTTGCACAAAATGCACAATTAAAGGAAAGTATATAAAAAGTAGAATTGTTTTCCTCAAATCATCAAAAATCATCTTTGAGAAGTGACCAATTATTTGCTATAAACGTTTACAAGAATTTTCAAATCAATTTTTCGATTTTAAACAAAATTCCAGAATTTTTACCGATTAGTAATACCGTTAGACTATATGCATCTTGTATGTTTAGGTATTGTTAAAAAACTAATATTTTTATGGATAAAAGGATCATTTTCTATACGTTTAGTAGAAGATTAATTAATAGAATATCAAATTTGTTAATTTTGTTTAGATATACTACACCAAGTGATTTTGTCAGAAAACCAAGATCCTTAAAAAATGTGAAGCAATGGAAAGTCGAATTTAGAAATTTCCTTTTATATACAGGTTCTGTTGTATTGCGATATATATTAAAGAAAGACATGTATTATCATTTTTTTACATTTGATACAGCTATAACGATTCTTATTCGTCCTGATTTATGTCAAAAAGAGTTTATAGATTATGCTGAAGCTTTACTAAAAAATTTTGTTTTCTCTTTTGAAATATTGTATGGTAAACAATACATATCACATAATGTCCATAATCTTTTACACTTATGTTCTGATGTTAGAATATATGGTCCATTAGATAACTTTAGTGCCTTTCGTTTTGAAAACTATATGATGACCATTAAAAGACAATTACGAAAGAATGAAAAATCATTACAACAGTTGATTAAAGGATATTATGAAAATGAAAATCTCAATCTTTTGTTACCAGAATCTATGTATAATAATCAACATTTTCGCTTAAATATTTGCATAATAATGGACCAATATCTGATGATTGCGGTAATGTTCAATCACAATATTTACAATTATCAACTGAGAAATTAAATATAAATTGTAAAAATAATAATTATAATAGTTGTTGTCTTCTTAAAAATGGACATTATATTGTTATTTTAAACATAGTAAAAAAAAATGAAGATATTTTTGGTCAAAAATGTTCATATGTACAAAATTTATATGAAGTACCTTGTAAATCTAGTGAATTTGGTATTAAAGTTGTAACAATCAATAGCGAGGAAATTTGTTCCTATCTAATTAGAGATGTGATATAAAGCATGGAAAATTCCTTATACGGATCAAAGAAACATATTCGCAATGTTTCCTTAAAATCCCACAATAAATTTATATATATATATATATATATATATATATATATATATATGTTAGATGATGCGTTAGACATATTTTCAATATTTCTTACATATTATATATAAGTATTTTATATCTTTAACATTAGCCTTCTAGAAAAATGAATACGGAATTTTTAATAGTGGAATTCCATGATGGTTTGCAATTGATACCAGCATTATGGTATAATGCAGACAAGAAGTCATACATTTGGCCTAGTCATTTTAAAAGTTAAATAACGACTTAATAAAGTCATAATGACAAGAGAGATACCACATAATAATTTAAAATGGGACGATTACCGATTAAGAGAATTTTTGGTGAAGCATTTTTGGTAAAAAAGCAGTTGTTTGAAAAATTTATAAAATAAATAAAAGAAATATTTACACATTAAATAAGTATTAACACATTACATAGTTCCAAAAATATTAGTTTTATATAGTTTGATATAATTTTGTTTAAAAACATATATATTATTACATAATAATGCTTTATTCAATATATAATACAAATAAATGCATATAATTCAAATAAAAATAATATATAATTATAATATAAAAATAATATTTAAAAATATTTGAAATAATATAAAAATAATATTTTGGTAAGAGATTCATAATAATATATTTTTACTACATTATTTTAAACGAAATAGAATACATAAATGTAGGGTCAAAGACAGTGAACGCGGCGGCGTCGTAGAGGGCACAGCGCTAATGCGCTTGTTTAAAAAAGCTAGAGCCTGCTGCGCGCGTTAGAGCGGAGATGAAGTTAATGTACTCTGTGCGGTCAACGCAAAAACACGTAGTTATAACTAAATAAAGGTCTCTGTTCTTGAAGGATATATATAAAATCTATTGCTTTTTCGCATCATCCCCTCGATTCCTCCGTAGGTTTGATAAAAGAAAACCTATAAACTTGGGGGCTCGTCCGGGATCGAGCGGTGATGTGCGAAAAAAACAAAAAGACGAAACGACGAGACGACAAAAAGACGAAACGATGAAAAGACAAAACGACGAGAAGAAAACGAAGTAAAAACATAGAACACAATGGAACGACTAAATAACATGACCGTGAATGATCTTAAGGAGTTGCTACGCGCGGCGGGACTAGCAACAACCGGAAATAAAAGTGAGCTCATATTACGACTTACAAAGGGATGACTCGACCTTGGGAACACCGATTTTTAAAAAAATTTAAGTGCGTGTAGTACTTGACCAAAGAAGGTTTTGAGGAAAGTGAAAGGATGCAACGCTCAGCCATTTTTGAAAAAAACCAAGTGAAAAATATGCTGTATCTTGTATACCGCTAAGTTTAGATCGATCGTCAAGTAAGCAGCGTAGTCCGGTAAAGTCCGAGCGGTAAAGTCCGAGACTACTACGCTGCAGGTCACAGGTTCGATCCAGATCTAGTTTCTTTTTTAATTTTTTTTCATTTTTTTAACGCGAAACCTGCAATATTTTTATAAAATGAAGTAAATTTAATAAAATAAATAATTTTATTTTTTTGTTTTCATTTTCCATTACGAAAGGCAATTTAATTTATTTACGTCATGTCACGATATGTCATTAATTAATATTCAATTTTATAAAGCCTTATAATTCCGTATATTCTACTCGATATTAACAAAAAAATATATTAAATAATTACGCCACTTATTAATTAATTATAATTTAATGTAAAATTACGAAAAAATTTTTTGTTAAAATTTTTATTCATTATCATCATTATGTACATCTTGTATAGATAGGTTACAATAGTTCGGATGATATTTATATACATAACAACAGAAAAGGCAGGAAGGGACTAAAAACCGTTATTTGATGAAAACAGGTATACAAATCGGTACGGTTGGAGCAGTAGCGAAGTTGACAATGAATTTAAAAATTATGTATCGAATATTTTTCGTATTAAATTATAATTAATTAATAAGTGGTGTAATTATTTAATATATTTTTTTTGTTAATATCGAGTAGAATATATGGAATTGTAAGGTTTTATAAAATTGAATATTAATTAACGACATATCGTAAATTAATTAAATTGCCTTTCGTAATAGAAAGTAAAAACAAAAAAATAAAATTATTTATTAAATTTACTTTATTTTATAAAAATTTTGCAGGTTTTGCGTGAAAAAAATGAAAAAAAAAAATTAAAAAGGAAACTACCACATTCGGGACCGAACCTGTGACCAGCAGCATAGTAGTTTCGGGCTTTACCGCCTGAGCTATTTAACGATCAATCTCAATTTAGCGGTATACAAGATACAGCATATTTTTCACTCGGTTTTACACTCACACACACACACACACACACACACACACGCGCGCGCGTCTGATACAATTTTGAATCGATAAAAATTCCATGGAAATTTTTATCCCGTCCGTTCGTGGGCTGTCGCAACCGATTATTTTTAAATCATCATAAGTCCGCGAAAAAATATCGTAGCGAACTTTTCCAAAATCCGTTGTATTCGTCTTGAAAAACCCTTTCAAATGAGCCGTCACTCAGCTCCCCGTGCCATTACAAAAATTTGTCCCCCCGTCGCCCTCTGCCCCCCATTGGGGGCTGGATGAGGGATTTTGTCATTAAACGATCGATATTATACTCCCATTGAACTGATATAAATTTTAGCCCTTTATCTTGAACCATTCAAAAGTTATTTAACCGTTCCGGAACTTTTTCCCATCACTGTATATTTATTTATAAACAGTTGTATTTTGTTGAAAATATTTATTTCACAAACAGAAATAATTTTGAAACTAAACCTTTTCTCTCTCAAATCAATCATCATACCTCAGCCCACCATCATACCAGCTACTCGATCTACCTTAGCATGAATCAGAAAGAGAGAATGAGAGAGTAGAAGAATAGAAACAAGAAAGTATTTTACATTCAATTAAAATATAAATGTGTAAAATACGTTATACATATATGTCATATAAACATCAAATCTTAATGATATTAATAATACAAATTTAAATAATTTTATTGCCTTCTTCTATTTTCGATCCGTATATGTATATATATCTTGATGTCAATCTAATACATTCAACCTAAATAAAAACTTTAACATTATAAGTATGTAAATAATTTAATACCATTATAAAATAATATAATATATATATATATATATATATATATATATATATATATATATATTAGGATGGAGTGTATTTATAAAAAAAAAATTTTTTTCAAATTTTACAACGCTCGTAGGCGGAAAAGGTGAAAATAATTTGAAAATAATTTGAAAATAATTTGAAAAAGTTGGATTCGATCAGAGCTCATTTTCTGTCTCCAACTTTTGTTTGAAAATTTGATTAGAAGCAAAATCATAAAAATTTTAAAAAAGATTCAATTCAAAATTTCTTGAAATTTATAATTCCATTTTTGTCAATAATTTAAATTATTATAACATTTTAACATATTAAACTAATTAAAACATATAAGAACAAATCATTTTATACATGTATGTGTACAATGCGCGTGAATGCTTCGACATTGAAGAAACAAAGCCGTTACAAACAAGTGACGGACATCTGCTATTTTCTTTTAGTAATATTCGTTTGTTTTCTGGTCACTCGGCTACGAATCAAAGCTGCCAAATCGCTGCAAGCAACATACAACACGTCGCGAAAGGGGTAACGAGGAATGCTTCGACATTGGTGGAGAAACAAGACCGTTACAAACAAGTGACGGACATCTGCTATTTTCTTTTAGTAATATTCGTTTCTTTTCTGGTCACTCAGCTACGAATCAAAGCTGCCAAATCGCCGCATACAACACGTCGTAAAAGAGGTAACGAGAATGTGAGCGTAAGCGACAGCAAACGCGTATCGCCCTTTCGTTGCCAGCTCGATAGCTTGGTAGGAAGAAGACAGAGGATTATTCTGTCCGCTTCTGTCCGAAGTTAGCCGAAGCGTCGAGTCCACACGTACGCTTACGCTACCTCCTCGTTACCCCCTCCACGACGTATTGCATGTTGCTTGCGACGGAAATCTGACAGCTTTACAATCAACACAAATCACACAACTACAAATCACGCGCATGGAAACAAGTCAGTCGATCGACAGCGAATTTGAGCAAATATATACGTTTTATCTTACTTATATTCCAGATACATTCGTTTTTCGTTGTATATTTTTGTTATTTTTTATTGTAAATTTGCTTCGAAAAATGCCAAATACCCGTAATATTTTGAAGTATCCTATTTTTGGACAGTCATCAGATTTCATTAAAAATCGACTACCAACTTATGGTGATGTGGCAAAATGCTATGAATTTATTCAGGAAAGTTCCAAAATTTCAGCAAAGGAACCGACTTTTCAATCTATTTCCAACATTAGCAAATAAAATTAGAGTTATTTGAGAATAAGCATCTTTACCAATTATAACTACAAAGAACTCTTGCAAAAATCAAGAAATTCCATTATCAAATGCAAAACTAAAAAAATTCTCAGCAAAGCCAAATTTATATATTTTGAAAATTGAAGCTTTTAAAAAGGAATATGAGAACAAACTTTTTAATATATGCTGCTATAAATGCATTAATTTTTCTAATTAATTGCGTAAATAAGGTCCCAATATTAGAAAGAGCTTTTTTACTAAATCAAAGAAGTCCGCGAAAAATGGTAATTGGAACAATCGATAAAGCCACTACAAAAAAATTACAAAAGACTCACAAAAGAAAAATTGCTGAGCAGGAACGTATTTCTAGAGCTCGAACTGCATCTGAATCGAATACAGTTGATATCGATTTTTCAGATACAGAATCAGAATCAAATTCTGTAAATGATGACGAATCCAATACAGTATTCAGTGAGAAAACTAATATCGAAATAATGTCAAAACGACGTCTTGGATGTCGAAGCTAGCTCGATAGCGCTAGCAAGGGTAAAAAAACTTGATGTTTGTTTGAATTTCGATTTATTTTCGAGTAGTCTTAAATGAACTGACAATACATAAATGAATGCTTCTACTACTGTTTTATTCAATTTTATTGTTGCAATTCTGTGCACATCTGTTTATACGTAAAATCTTGATTCGAGATCGAAATGATATCAATATGATACTTTCAATTTAATGTTGAAATAACTCATCGTTTCGGCATCAATTTGATGTTGATTTGACAAGTCATGTTTTACTGAGTGATTTTTACGATTAGTTTTCATGCAAATTAACACAAAAGCAATGTCGCAGGTTTTACGTATTTTTATTTTGTATCATTTTTAAAACTTTTTTTGTGTCAATATAAAAAATATCTAGATGTATTTATTAGCTCGTTTTTATTTCAAGACTGTCTAAAATAATGTCTTAAGGCACAATTTCACACAGCGAATGGCGTTTTACCCCCACTCCATCAATTTTCGCCAGAATGGTGAATCCAGCGAATAAACGCTCAAAGTTCGACACAGTCCAACTTTTAGCGAATTGAAACAACAAAATTTAAATTATTTTAATTAAAAGTGTATAAAAGAAGAAATTATGACTGGAGGATTTAATGGATTGACAGCAACCGAAAATATAAACAATGTTAGTATATTATATACATACAGCATACAATATATTATATACATACAGTAAACATATTTATAGGTTAGACTGCTCTTTGTTTCTTATTTATTTATGTTAGGTACATTAATTTTGTTATATTGTGTTAATGATTATTGTGTTTCTTATATGTGTTGTGATATTGTGTTTCTTATATTTTAGGAAATTCTGTTGCCCTCCCACTTAGTGTGTACAAAACTATTTGTACTGAACAAGAAATATCTTGTCATTCACCTTGTTTGGAGGGATATGATAAATGCTTTATAGATGAGAATTTATATTTTTATCCTCAAACCGGTGAACAGTAGTATAGGAGAGAATCTAAACGGTAGGTAAGGATTTATTCTAAGTCCCTTAGCGAAAATTAAGATAGAATATATTTGGCTCAAGATACAATATAATTTGGCGATATGAACGGTATTAAATTCGGAAGAGCACTGCTGCTCCGTCAGTTAATCGTTTATATTTATTGCTTTCGCTTAAACTTCTCGATCATTCTAGAATCTTCAATTGTTGCTGTGTCTTACGATCTCGTCAAGGTAATCGAAGATATTGTTTTCACTTGGCTATCTGACGAAACAATCCGAATCGATTTACACTGTTTTGTTTGCGTCCTTATTATAATGCCGAGCTTGTCTCGAGTAAATATAACAGTCGAGATAAACACTTTTATTATCGATTCGCAATATCTAAAATAATATTATAATTTAAAATAATTCGAATCCTACAGTAGTAATATTTTCATTATTATATATTTTACAAGTAACATGAATACTTTAATGTGTAGAAAATGGACATATAATACGCAAAAGTTTAATAGACGGTGAGGAAGCAATTGTAACAGATACTATCCAGGTTTCAAACCAAGAGGCTAAGAGCAATTGGTGAAATAGTAAAATTTTGGAAGAGGAACAGCTCATCGAAGAAATATATAAACGTCTCCGGCTATGGAATTTCAAGCTCCCTCTTAGTGAACGAACTATGTCAGTCAAAAAAAAGCTATGGGAAGAGATAAAAACAATGATGAAAATAATATTCTATACTCATAATATTCTATACTCATAATTGGGATAAGATTAAGTAGAGAGCTATTAAACATATTTTTGTATTTTTTCTAGATACAATAGACATTGCGACTATGAAGAAAAAATGGAAGTCATTGTGCGATACTTATAGGATGTATAAAAATCAGCATCAGAAACCAAGTGGTTCAGCAGGGACTTCACAAAAGAAATGGATGCACTTTGAATGAATGAAGTTTCTTTGCGATATGCAGCCTGAAATCGAGTATTTATGAAAAAACATATCTTAATGCAGTAGTACATATTTGTTTATATTTATTGCATGTAAAATTAAACTGTATGTTACAGAACTGTAACCAATATTGCGACATTTCTCAGCGAAGAGTCTAATGATACTATGACTTTTGACGCAGCAGCAGTGGTCGTGGATCACGTATGTTAATTTATTAATTATTTTCTTATGAAAAGTATTGAAGGAAAATGAAGAATTAAAATTAATATTTGTGAAATTTTATTTTAAAAATTTTTATCTTTTGTTTTCAATTTTTTGCTACTCTATTTAATCTACAAATGTAATTAAAATAAAAGTCAAAAACATACAATCTCTAAATAATTATAGGTAATCACAAACTTAGCTGCAGTAGCATAGGTGATTAGGTAGCGAAGATGATTCCAATTTTGATCGATTAATTGATGCTATAAATCAACCGATTAGTATACCATCGTTTGTGCTTCCTACACCATCACTTTCTAACAAAGCAGTTTTGTATGGTAACCTTGTTGCTGCTCAATTACGAGAAATCAATTCTCAGATTATGGATGACATAATGCTACAAGTGATGCAATTGCTTAATAATGCTAAGAAAAAAAATTCTAATTAAATCACCGCCGTTTATTTCCTTTACCGACTGACAAAGCAGCTTTATTTAGTTCTACAAATATTAAATAAGTATTAAAGAAAATAAGTATTAAATAAAGAATAAAGTTTATAATATATAATATATATAATTATATTTATAATATATAAATATTAATATTTATAATATATAATATATAAGTTTATTATATAATAAAGTTTATAATATATAGAAACTTTTTATATTTTTTATAGAAAAAGTTTTTATAATAAAAAATTACTTGTAATAAAAAATATTTATATTTATTAGTACAATATTTTATCTATTATATAATATTATACAAATTACATTATAAAAATAATTTTTTTAATTTTATTTAGTTCTATTATATTGCCACGGTACTGCTCTTTCGTTATTAAAATAATGACAAAATTTATTTCGAATTTCTATATTTTCTTTTGAACTCGCGTTTGATCCGCAGTTTGAGATTTCTCTGAAAGCACATCCATCTTCAGTGATAGTTCATCAAGAACCTTGTTTAAAGCCATTTTAATAATCATCGACATCGACCACAGATGGAGGAATATACATGTTTATATCATTGTCCTATCGACGAAGCCAATTATGGAGACAAACAGTTGCCTGAACCATTAGCTTCGCATTTTCAAGACTGGCGATTATACCGAATGTGTTTTTTATTATTCGTCTTGCACGACTCAAACGATAATTGTATATATTTTGTTCTAGTGTAAGTCCACCTCTTTCCGGATACGGACGAAGTAAGTATGACCTCTAAAAAAACCTTATAAAGGTAAAAAATATACGCCAAGTACATAAAAAATATTTCACCTTGTATGCAACAAAACGTTTAATAAAAGATACCCTTATAATAAATAATTTATTGTTTTCCCTCAAAATATATATATTTTTCCTAAAAAAATCAAAACTAAATCTATATGAAATCAATAATTAATTAACCAAGACATTGAAGCAATTGATAGGGATTTGTGATTTAAAATATATTGTCACAAATTCAATCTTGCATATGTATTAGATTCTCGATAAAATGAAAATGATTTTCAAAATAAGTTCCAAATAAACTTGGAACTAAAAAAATTAAGAGCAAAACTTACAAAAACTTGGCGTGCTTAAGTCACATTATAATACATATAATTTAGAAAGTTTGCGAATTATATACCTGTAATTAATTTCAATTATAGAAATATGTGAATTATAATACGATCCGAGCACGCCAAGTTTTTGTAAGTCGTTTTGCTCTTAATTTTTTTAGTTCCAAATTTATTTGGAACTTATTTTGAAAATCATTTTCATCTTATCGAGAATCTAATACATATGCAAGATTGAATTTGTGACAATATATTTTAAATCACAAATCCTATCAATTGCTTCAATGTACTTGGTTAATTATTGATTTCATATTTACTTTTGATTTTTTTAGGAAAATTATATATATTTTGAGGGAAAATTTTAATAAATTATTTATTATAAGGGTATCTTTTTATTAAACGTTTTGTTGCATACAAGGTGAAATATTTTTTATGTACTTGGCGTATATTTTTTACCTTTGTAAGGTTTTTTTTAGAGGGATTTCACACCTTTTTGTAAAATTTATTTATATATCTTTTCTACAAAAAATAAATATGCATTTTTAGTACTTCGAGGCCAAATACACTTTTGTACTACTAAATCATTTATTAATTGCCATCCGGTATATTACTATATATTACACATCAAAATTATTGATTTAATTAAATTTTTATTACATATTTACTATTACAGATTTCATTATTATTGCATTCTTTATTATAAAATAAAGTTTTGTTTTACATATGAAGAATCGAAGAAAATTTTAGAAGTTCAGATTTAATTGAAATAAGACATGCTGCAATTCTGCCATTGTATTAAATTTCTATCTTAAACAAAATGAAATTTAAATTGTAATTTAGCCAGTACTAGGTTTAAAGAGAAAAAAAAAGTATGTAATAAATAAATAATAATAATATAATTACCATAAAAGGTTAATATAAGTTTGCGTATCGTAATAAATATTATTTTTGTTGCAGAATGCGTTTTTATTCTAAGTAAACGTATCTTAGTACAAACGAAATATATATTGAATGAACAAAACTAGACTAATGTATTGCACTACGTGTTCTTAAGACTAAGAGTTGAACATGTTGCATGCGTGGTCGCTCGGAAATTACTCTAGGTGAGAGGAGCAAAAAAAAATTAACATCCGTAGGTCATGAGCGCCAAATACAAAAGAGAACAAAAAACTTCAACACTCCCACTCGCGAATGATCCTATGCCATTCCAAGACCGAATCGATTAGTTATAAATTTTTCTCGAGCTAACGGTTTTGTGAACATATCCGCGAGTTGTTCTGTACTTGCTACATGTTGTATTCTTAGTTTTCCTTTTTTGTAAACTTGACGCACGTAATGATATTTAATATCAAAATGTTTTGTTCGTTTATGAAACACAGAATTTGTGATCAGCTTTTCGGCTGCTGCATTGTCACAGTTCATCATCGTTGGTGATTCTTGAGTAACACCAATTTCTTCAAGTAGACCACGAGTCCACACAATTTCCTT